>APFE030699091.1:34981-125674 GCA_000404065.3 Pinus taeda | reverse complement strand
GTTGATGGAGGAAAAACGGTGGGAAAGTGGAAATGGAAGTTGAATAAGGATGTTAACGGGTCTAGGACCTGGTGAATGAGGCTAAGGAGTGATTGGATTTGATCGAGGATGGAGGGAGCAATGATGCACAAGAATGGGAATTAGGTCAAGTTGGAAAAGAGGTGGAAAATGAAAGGGAAGAATCTGAGTTAGGGGGTTGGAGTAGGTTGTTTGATGGAAGAAATGTAGGCAGGAAGGCATCACAGGTGTTCTGCACACTATTTTCCAAAACTGACCAAACAAAGACTATGCAAACCAAAGATCTAGCTATTTTGACATATTTTGACATAGAAACCAGCAACCATGATGAACAGAAATTTATTGGCAGAAAATCATTTAAAAAAACTATGGAAACCAAGCAAGAACAAATCCTAAACATGCAAGTACAACTGGTATCAACTTTCCTAACTAAAAATCTAACACTAACAATTGCATGAAGAATCAAAAACAGTGTTTTTGTGGCAGCAAGGACACCTTGGTCTCAGCTCATGGTCCCAAGGGGGGAGAGGTGAGATGAAGGGTTACCTGATGGAATTTTTCAAAGATCTTTTCTGTTACCAAACTATCAAATCAATATGAAGCATGAAAAGCTATCTTAATCATCAAAAACAACCTAAGTATCAAAACTAGATTTTAATCTAAATAGTAGAAATTATTCTATGAATGCAGCAAGACACATAAAAGTACACAAAGGAGGTACTAGGCACTTGGGTTGGGTCCAACCCCAAGAGCTACAGCCTCCTAAGAAATATTATAGCTGGTCCAAATCTCGATCCATCTTTATTGATAAAAAAAAATAATAGTTACATCCCAAAAACTATCTACAAGAAAAAGCTTGAAAATGTGCTGAAATGCAGAGCTAACCTACTGACTAAAATCTAACTAAAATCGAACTAACAAAATGACTAACTGAAATGAGGCCCTAAGCCTTCTTATTTATACAAATTGAGGACCCCAACCGTCCTCCTAAACTTTAGGAACTCGGCTGCCAAAACTTGCAGTTGACAACAACTTTACTAGCCCTTGCTCGGCTGCCTTTGTGATAATTGATGTGGTGGCCCTTGAACTCTGAGCTGCTGGTGGAGAATTCAAGGTAAGCGCTCATAAATGAAGGGGACACCTTCTTACAAATCCTCTCCCTTGTTCTTCCACGAATTTGGCTGCCAAGTGCTCATTAAACCTTTGCTTTTGTCTCCAAATTAACCAAAAAAACTGCATAAAGCTCACATTAGACTTGTTGGCATAATGACTAACCCAATTCACTCTATTAGCATAAATATAATCAAAAACATGCAATAAAGTAATGATAATGGTGGATTAAGTCAAATTAGGAGGTTGAATGAGCCCATATAATTACTCATTTCTGGGGCTTGTCATCAAGCTTTAGAGGAGGACATCCAATACATCTTCTTCAGGTTCCCCTTCTCTATTCCTATATGGAATTATGTAGTAAAGTCAATCAAACTTCTTCAATTTCTCCCACAAAATTGCAAATATATGTTTGAAAATTGGGGGCACCATTATACTTGGAAACAAAAACTGATTTAATAATGGTTCGAAGTTGGGTTTCTCTTCTGAAGTATATATGTTGGTCCATCTAGCTATCACACAATCAATCCATATTCCAGAACATCAATCCTGACCCAATATCATCACACATGAAGGGATCACAGTTTCTCTTTGAGGTTATATCCTCAAGAGACTTTGATTCCATTGGCCTAGAAAATATAACTTCTAAATAAATGGAATGATCACAATCTATTAAGCCCACTCATCATACTGGAAACTTCAAGTCACAAAGTTTCATCAATTTGTTTGCAGTCAAGTTAGAGGAAGATCAATTTAGAAAAAGGTGAAGTTTATTTAGAAGACACAAATTATTCTTTGATGGAGAATTGAAAGGAAATTCGGGGGATGTAGGAGTGGGAGCGGTAATTTATTTCCTCAATGAATAAATTAAGATCAAATTCGCATGGGGGTTGGCAAAATCCACCAATAACCAAGCATAAGAATTAACACTTTGGCAAGGTCTGAAGTTAGCTCTAGAAAGAGTCATTCTTCAAACAACCATTTTGGGTGATTCGATGTTAATGGTTCAAAAATTTCACAAATCCAAAGAACTCCATGGGAAATATTCTCTTCTCTTGAATACTTGGATTAGGAAACAAATTCAAAAATTTAATGCATATCGTTTTTCCACATTAAGGAGAGAATAACAAAATTGCAGATGAGTAAGCCAACAAATGGGTAGGTCTTGAACAAGGCTTTCATCTCATCGATTGAGGGGATCCATCATTTCATTATATTCCATGAAGCCTAGATGGTATAAAAAATTTAAGGTCTGGGATATATTTATCCTCAAGTTAAGTTGGAATGATCGGGCCCCCAGGCCGGTCTTGGTATTAAATAATAGTATAATTGATCCATTGATGATAGTTTGGACTGACGACTCATTATATTATTAATAGGGACAAATTTCCCCTCCATATGATTATCAAAGAAGTTTCTCATCACTTCTAATGTTTACTTCTATAATACAACATGTCAATTCACCTTGGGATATCGAACCGTACAGTCCAGTACCTCATTCCCCTGTTTGTAGAGTAAATGAAGAATACTTAAATGATGGGTGAAGGATATGCTGCATGAAGTAGTTGATATTAGAAGACACGTGTGGTTCAAAGACATTCAATGCAATTCAATGACAGTGGGGAAAGGAAGTGGAAACATTTCCATCTATAAATGGTGAATAGTAAGGATGGAGCTACTCAAAATTACAGTGAAATTTCATTCCTTAACAAGCATGGCCTCTCTAAACATTGAAGGTGGTGAAAAATTCAAGCCAATCTAGGATGTGGTCATGCTAGAGGATAGCCTTACAAAAATGGATAGAGTGAGGGAGAAGATTGTGGTGGAAGTGCAGTCACAGTTTTCTTTGGTAATGTAGGAGGTAGAGGCTCTTAGGTAGGATGTGGAGAAAGTTCAATTAGCGTTGGAAAACTTTTCCACCAAAGTTGACAATCTTAATTTGAAGGTAGATTAAATAGAGGTGAAAATTGAAGCAACAGTTGTAGGCATCCTTAAGGAGGTTTTTATACATTAGGATCCTTCCTCTGCTAGAGAAAATAATCTAGGTGACCCTAAGAAGCAGATGATTCTAGAAATTTTAATGCAGTCAATGGAGGAAAATAGTAATGCACCATTGGAGAACGGGCCACCAGGAATGTATATCTTTGTTAGAATATTTCCTTTTTATATATATTTTATGTAAAAAAGTAGTATATAGTGGCATATTTTGGAGATTATATATGATCAGTCATGTTAGAGGCATAATTGGGAATATGCAGGCTAGTAGTAGATATCCCTATAAGCACCCATATAGATATCCATAAAAATCAGAATTTGTAAGTAGCGACCTTGGGAATAATACATGGTGTTTCTTGAGTCCATAAAGGTAATTTTGTGGAAGAAGATTACCCAACTCACTAGAAGCAACCTTTTGTTTACTAATTTTATCGTTCATGTTGAGTTAATGTATCCTATTGAAAACAATGTATGTCTTTTACATGTCATAACTTTTCTTTCTACACTTTTGTCACATTTAATTCATTCTAGTATCCTTGGTAATAGTGATCCATACTAGTATATTTATTTTATTTAGGTAGTATTATGTGAATCACAAGAGTCTCCTCCCCATATGTGAAATTCTAGTTTAGTTACCTCTTCGCATTCTAGATTGATTCATATGTCTTGCGCTGCTAGCTCCACTGCCCCTACCAACTTTCATTATAACCTTATATAAAGTAAGATTCTATTATTTGAGACAATTTATGGAACCTTTAATGCATTAGAGTGATATGTCCCTTTATTCCTAGGGTGTACCTAGGCCTTTTTTCCATCTCATCACTTTTTGTTATTTTGGCCTTTGAGAAATAAATTCTCATAAAAAGTGACCTATACATGTTGTTGGCCCCTAATCCTTTCTATGATGGAAATCAAATTGTTATGGAGGAAACTATAAATATTTTGGCAGGCCTCACTAGTCCAATATTATAGGGCAGTTCATGGGAATATGGTCACATGTATCACATAGTCTAGGTTTGATTTCATGAAACAAAACATTTTACTCATTATTAGGGTTTCCATAGAATTATTACAACATGAAATCTTAGGTAAATATGTTTAGGTAAGGTGTTCTTAATAGAAAACGTTTGGAAGATATTTATTGACATTTTTTAGTGCTTCCTAGTGACAAAACTAGTGAGTATACTTTTGAATGTTCTAGAGATGTGGAAGTTAGTCAACAATTTTTTCGCAATATCTTGTTTCTGCCCTGCAAACATTATTTGAGTTTTATGATCAACTCTCGGATGATATAAATTATCGAATTTTACTATAATGTGATTTGGATTTTTTTTTTTAATTAGTATGCATCAAATTTAATATTGCATTTCAATCGCTTTTTCGTTGCATTTAGCTTAACTTAAATGTATTTGATTAGAGGTTATTTCTTTTACTCTCAATTACATTTAAATGGATATAAATTTCTCATATTTTGCAAAATTTCATGTTTGGATTAAATGAACTAACATATTAAAAACATTAAAAGTATATAATTCAACCTCTGGAAAAAGATTTCAATGAAAATGAATAAAATATTTTTATATGTTCAAACTCAGAAATGCAGGTTCTGTGTAATATTTTTGGGAGAGAATAGTAAGCTTCTTGCTTGGCAAGGACTTAGTTGATTCCAATTCTACTCATAATTCATTTTCTATTGTTGATTACATTTCAAAATTGTTTTCTATGGTTGGTTCCTCTCTATTAAGCATCAAGTCTCTATTAAGCATCAAGTCCAAGGTTAATAAGAATTTTGGGTCTTTGTGTCTATTCATATCATACAATAGGAAAACTGAGAAATAAGGGAAGCAATGAGCCACAAGTCTAGAAATAATTTTGCAACAAATGATTCTCGTTACCTTGCACTTGGACTTAATTGAAGGAAGTCAATATTTCCTAAATCTAAATCTTGTCTAGTGATGCTAAATCTTTTTTTCATGCCCTAATCAAGTAAGGGACTTTCTATCATGCAAATTCCCTTGCTACTCTCCATTTTCCCCTTTATTATTCTTGTAATTTGAAGAAAAAAAATCTTTGTCTAGAAATCCAATTATACATATATTATATGTGCAATAAATTATGTGAATGTTAATCCTAAAAAATTACATAAATTGATATTGTTAGACATTGTGAGTTACATATATGATTAATGCAATACAATTATGTGAATAATAAATTTCATTAAGAGGTGTATTCTATAGTTTAGTATGAGGGAGATATGTACTTTCTTTTTTCCTCAACTTGAGTTGACACATGTCCTTTAAAAAAAAAAAAAAATCTAATTTGAGAAAATGTTTACTATAATAAAAATATGAATATACATATTTGTTTAGTTTTAATTCAACTAAATATAAAACATCAATGATTTCACACTTTGTCTGCATTTTTTATTCTTGCAAGATTCATTGTTGATATTACTAGTAAAAATATTTTACATAATTTTATATCAACTGGAAAGAGATAAAGTAATTAAAAGTAAAAAAAAATCTAGTATTATCAATTTCCAGTGTGAAGAAGATGCATTAATCTATGCTTTTAAAAATGTTTTGATTCAAGACTTCATAACTATTAAATTCATATTAATAACATGTGAATAGTACTATATAAATAAATATAATATATATATAAATATATATATATATAATAAATATATATAAATAATATAATATTATATATATTTTGTTGTAGAGACAAAGGGAGAGTTAAAAAAAATAATTTATTATTGATGAAAATAAAATATTTCGATGCGAATTGAAAGTAAAAGAAATTAATTAATTATTAGATCATGATGGAAAAACGATATACTTTAACCACCACATGTATCTGAGGTATTTTCAATTTCAAGATCTTTCCCTTCTTGCAAAACTCTCTCATTTTGATACCATTGCTGCAGATCTATTTATCTATTAGAAATTTATTTTGCAACAAGGTTCTTCCCTCCTTCAAGATGGTGCCATTTCCTCAAATCACTTAAGTTTTTTGGTCCTTATGTGGCCAGTCTTAAAGGGTACCCTCTATTTACAGGTGAAAGTTGTAGACTTTGTCTTTACACTCACAGGCTGAATCCAATATCAAATAGGATGTTATCACATCCCAATACAACTCTTAAATGGGGGTAGGAAGTTTTAGGAACGGATTTTTGCCAAAGATTATGGTATAGATAAGGATACCTTAATCCTCAATGTCTCAATACTAAGTGGAAGAGCCAATGGATGAGGTGAACCATCCTCCCCTTAGTCATGATCCTTTAAGGATGCTCTATAGCTAGGCTATTACAACCAATTGCAAAAGATCTCTCATGGTCAGTATTCATTATAGAAAAAATAGAAGATACTATATATCCATAGGTGGAAAGCCCCCACTTTTCTCTTCTCATATTAGAATATGATCATAATTCCATATTCTACCATTTTAATAGGATTTTTCCATCAACATCTGCACTCTAGGAATAAATGCATCTAAGCCAGTCCCTGAATATGTATTTTTATTTTTTTTGAAAGTATTCTTTGTGGTTTCTTTAAAAAATCGAGAGGATCATAAAAGATTTTTTAATCAATGATCCTATTTTGGGGTAAATTTGTGGTTTTATTTAAGACATGGTTTCTTGAATTGAACCCTATATCCATGACATATTTAGCCACTTAAGTTGGGGTAAGACTTCCTAATATGCCCATACATTTCTTAACTTCAAATATCTTAACTTTAGGAGGAAACTCTCTAGATCATTTTATTAATATAGATACAAATAGATTGGAGAGCGACATTGTAACCTTTCCATACATTTGTGTCAAAATAGATCTGAGAAAAGGGATTCCTGATCGGATCTTGATCAATTGGAATGCCATAACCTTTTCACGACATGTGGATTACAAAAATAATTTTTTCACTATAGGTCCTATTAACAACCATGCCATCTCCAAAATGTTTTCTCTTATTCTCAAAGTAATTCTAATCCCCAAAATACCAAGAAAATGAATTGAGGATTGGAAAACCTAAAAGGATTTAAAAATTCCTCATCTCAAAAGCAAGACAACATTTAACAAAAAAAATCATTTGTAGCAAAATATTTCTCTCATCTAAATCTCTTGAATGGAGAAGAACGAGATACAACCATGATCCTAGCTTCATCCAGAAGTGAGAATAAATATATTCATCAATTAAAGCACTTAGAAAATGATAAGGAAGAAATGGTCGTTATAGATCCTTTAGAAATGTAAATGACTGAAGGAAATGTAGCCATCATCTCCACATAATTTTCGCTTGAAAATTTCTCATGATGGTTCGATGTTCACAAGAAAAAAGGAAGAAAATACCTTTAAAATATTCAATGATCATTAATGGAGATTTCACCTAATAGTTGTTATGACTTATTGGTTTTCTTCTTGCAGTAATAGTAGTTGTTTTTTTCTTCTCATGTCAATGTATGTCAAGGACCTCTCGAATTTAAACTTATGTTATCGGTCTGGTTTCCTTTCAAGCATACTAGCACAAAAAAAATTTAGTCTATGTAAAGTAAAATGGCTAGCTTAAAAAAAATCTTAATAAGAGGGAGATATATAATTCATTCAATTCTTAAAATAAAATCGATCTGACATTTGAAAAATATTATTATTAATAATAAATTCAATGTAGGTTATATTTAAAAATATATTAATAAAAAATTTATATTCAGACAATGTGATTCATCAATAAAATATTTCAACGTCCATGTTAAGTAAATTATTCCAATGTCAAGTATGCATATATTATATAAAGTAATTGGAAAAATAATTCTTACACTAGGGACATTTCAAGTGTCTAGTTATTTTACATTTTGACCATTTTTCACTTATACTTTTGTGTGAAATTTGTACAACAAATATTTGTTGGAATTGGAAGTTTAAGCTATGTAATACACACAATCCAACTACCTAAAGATATTTTCAAACCATTGAATCCATTTATGCATTAAAAATTGCACTTTAAACAATAAAGAATTAGACATGATGTGTGTGTGTATTTAGTTCAAAGTTGTAGTGCAAAGTCTTTTTTAAGATTTGCACTATAAAAGAATTTTGCACATCTAGAGATTTGATCCCTCTACGAGCTTGATATATCATTTGTTAAAATAGATCTATATCAATAGAATTACATATATTAATGTTAATAAAAATTATATATTAATATCTTTACATATAGTAATGTTAATAAAAATTATATATTGATATTTAAGTATAGTGAATTGAGTTAAAAGTTATAATAGATGAGGAAGTACCAATTTGTTAATGCTAAGCCTACTTTACTGAAGAACACACCATACTTTTTAACATGACTATATATGGTTATCATAATTATGTAGATTATCATAAAATATGTTGTGCCATATACCTCTTCCCTGAATTAAGAAAAAAAATAACAATACTTTTTAAAATTTATTTCATTTGAGAAGAAGCTTTTATATATATTTAGAAATTTAGAAATTTATATGTTTATTCCTATTCTTATGAATGGGAATTCAGATACTATCAAAGCAAGCTTTTATCTGCCCCAAATATCATGGTAAACCTTATTAAAGGAAAATTAATTTCATAAAAAATAAATTATTATTAACAAAAGCATTGGGGTGTGAAGTTTAAAGTTGCATACAATTTATTTTGTCAAAAATTGAGAAACATTGTGCTGCGAAGTTTACAGTTGCATACGATTTCATGCACATTCGTATAGTTCAGGAAACAAATTCAAATAGATCAATATCATGCCTTGCATTTGCGCGACTTGAAAATAAAGGAAAGAGGAAAGGGCCAAAACATATTATAAAGTCGAAGGATATGTATTTCTGTCTGTGCTGCTTAGGCTCGCTACATTTTTCGTGTCCTCCAAACCTGTTAGTACGAGTAGATACAACCTTCAAATTAGTAAAATTTTAACTAAAAAACGCAAGGAAAAAGCATTTCACAAAAATTAATGTAAATTAAGTTAATGTTTGAAGTATTAATACTTTCATGTGTTGCTGTTAGTTGTTATTGTGATTTCCTAAGTATCAAACTAGAAATTGTTGTCTTCGAAGTATGAGTTGTAATAGTGAGTTAATTTCAGTAATTTATATCTTTTATATATAAGTATCGGGATCAATAAAATACATTGTGTGATTTGGGTGGTGTAAACCATCTTTCTGCTCTCTCAATTTTTCTAACATGATAGCAGTATGTTCTTGCTTGATTCCCTCACCTGAAAGCCAGAAAGATGTAAGATAGCCCTGAGATTTATTGATTTGTAAATAGATTTGGATAGAGTGCGCGAAATAATATTAATTTAGTGTGAAATTTACGTGTTTTGTATGTTCGAATGTTGTGCATGTTTTGTTGATCAGATATGTTCGTTTCTTTTTGGTGAATCTGTATACAGCGTTTTTTTCTATCCTCGGCCAAAAAAAATGTGCGTGCAACAAAGAATCTGGTGCATACGAAGGCCTAGATCTGAGAGACTCTATCTAGATCTAAATTATTCTAGAGGCTGCACTCTGGGTTTAATTGAGGAGGACAGTGGTCGCTTCTTTTACCCTCCGTTTTGGAGTCCAGGGAAAAAGTGAATACGAAGAGCTACGTTTGATAGACTTGATCTACATTTAAATTATTCTAGAGGCTGCACTCTGTGTTTAATTGAGGAGGACAATGGTCGTTATTCTTACCCTCTGTTTTTTAGTCCAGGGAAAAAGTAAGGCAAGAAAGATTTTCACATCTTGTAGAATTTGATCGAGGGCTCAGTGTCATTTCTTTACCATGACGCATTTGTTGGAGATCTGAGTGTATGATCCTCATTCTAGTTCTGCTCATAGGCACCGTTGGGCTTGTCTCCTGGGCCATTTACAGGCTGAGGCTAGCCAAGGTATTAGCAGTCAATGCAACAAGAGGCTGACTTGTAGGGTCAAGACGTGGGTCTTGATGGCTCTGATGCCAAGAGATTGAAGGTGTCTGGCTCCAGCGGGAGATCACGTGGGACATTCAAGCTGGTGGCCGAAAAGATGTTGCATGTGAACGAAGAGGATGTGAGCTACGCAATGAGATTTGACAGAGGAAGTTCGTGGAGCCGTCACGACACATGGAAGGTTCGTATTGTGGTGACTCCAATTCGGAGCTGGAAAGGAATAAATACATCCTCAATTCCAGCCAATGTATCGTTTAAATCCGTAGCATATCCTTTGTCTTACAGTTGGCCAATTTTATGTTCCGCTTGGCAATTTGAAGTGTTTCTGTCTGAAGGAAAGAGAGAACGTCCTCTCACATGCAGACTGATATGGTTGAATGTGAGTGGAAACTCTGAGAACGAGTTGTAGAGAACTCTCAAAATTCCACGACGGATACCAATTTATTCAAAATGTGATGTTGGGTGTATCATATGGGTGAGACGGGTCCAATAATTGTTTAACCGCACGAAAAATGGGATGAAGAAAAATTATGTGACTACGAAAAATGCCCATATGAGGATCATCACTTTTTTTCTGGTTATCTTCAAATTTAAACAACTTTTTTTTTAAGATTAAAAAAATAATAATAATAAAAAGGGAAGTGAGTGAGGAATTATATTTGTGTTCTTTTTTATTGGTTGTAAAATTATTTGGCGTATAAAAATATGATGCAAACCACAAAATATAGGTTAATTATTGAACAAAAGAATGTGACTATTGAACAAAAGAATGTGAGCAGTAGTGTTAGTTAGTATAGGTTATTTTATATTAGAATTGTCTACTTAAGATATTCTATACCTAGAATGCTATCCTAAATAGTTGGTGAATATAGCAGAAGACCATATATTTACGCCCTAAGGCGTTTCCCTCTGGGAAGAACTTCCTTATATGCCACCGTGTCCTATTTTAGACCATTGATCTCATGTGTTAGACGATTAAAAAAGATTGTGCCGTTGGATCAGAGTTGGAATTTTAATCGGTTAAGATTGCATGTGCTTGTTGAAATTCCAAGTAGACAGTGATCACCTGTTTCTTCTGCTCCCGCAAGGTGATCAAACTTCGAGCTCTGCTACTATCTTCGGAGATCAATACCTTGCCGGATTTAGCTACTAGACTCGGGATTAGCCAAATAAAATCAGATTATGGAGGATTACAGATGCTGGAACATTCTCTGAAAAGAATGTTGTCCACAATTTCGAGTGGTTCATACGATCACAGCGAATATATTGAGGAATATATCATAGGGTTCTTTGAGGCAAATGCATCCTTTGCAAAAATTTATGGGTCTGCACTTCTGAAAGAATTTAGTGCCAATATCTAACGCGCTAAATCTGATAAGTATTCTATCCTTACTGCTTGTACTGCACTTTTATGGATTGTCAATGTGATTCAGCGATGTGATGGGCAATTGTTTGAAATATTGTTCAAATTATTTTGCGAAGATGCTGAACTTCCTATCGCAATAAATCGTTCTTACAGTGGATATTCTGGTAGTGTTAGTCCATATTCTGGTCTAAAGAAGCCAATTCTTGGTCTAAATACCCCACTTATGGATCTAATTGATCGGTTTCTAAATTGTATGGGCAACCGCGAAATAATTACTTCTACATTATTTAGGGTTTCTTTTCTCAAAAATTGGGTTCCTGTCATTGCTGCGCATCTCAATCACAAGAATCAATTGGAAAAAAGTATCGTTGATGTTGCTAAAACCCTCTCTTCTGTTAAGCAAAGACGGATTTACAACATTTGGAAAGAAACTCTGGCCAAAACCAACACAGAAACATTTAATTGCTGGGCCAAGAAAGTAGAGGATGCCATACTTCGCCACAACTATTTTTTTCATGTAAGTGGCTCTTAAATTTAGGGATTTAAATTCGAGTTGCTAAATTTCTGGAGTTTGTGAATTTCCCTGCTTCTGTCTTTTTTTCCTTATTTTCCTGAAGGATTGAACCGGTGAATGTCGTTTTTCCCCATATATTTTTGAGCCCCTTTTTGGGGGAAATTATTGGTGAAAGTGTCTAGATTATTTTGAAGGGTCCTTTGCTATAATATACAAATTTTGTTTAACTGCCTGGGCAGTGTAAATGAAGATCTGGTGAATTATCTTTCACCATACGCGTTTCGACTGAAACACTTGCCTTGTCATCAGGATTACCGATCTGGTTATGTCGTTTGCAGAGTACTACGGTGTGAATTTCTCAATTTTTTTTGGGGGCTGAAGGCAATTCTTAGCCCCTAATAGAGTACACAAAAAGCTATGATTACCTTAATTTAGCCTTCCCACTGCCTAGACAAGCAAGTAGGGCAAGAGCATGATATCTAGCTCCCAGGCAAGCAAGTAGGGCAAGAGCATGATATTGGGCTTTTAATAGTTATGTTAAATGGATTTAGGCTTCTGTGATTTATATGTCATTTATGGCATCAGGGAAATTTTTTTTGGTGAAAATTACATAAAAAATTTATTTGTGGATGTTTCGAACCAGCAAGTATGGTTCATCATAATTATATTATTATATTGGTAATTTAGAAATTAGTCAAATGTAACTGTTTTCAATTTAGCAGTTGAAAAAATTTACCTCTGCCATAATCTGATTCTTCATCTTGTTCTAGCCACACCAAATTTTTTTTTCCTCTGATACCAACTATAAAATCTAAAATCCAAAACATATGGATTTTAGATATTCTTCTTTCGGCAAATCTTGTGCAATAAATAAGGTTCGATTTGTTAGAGGGTACCATATTTTCAACTTTGCATTTGGATTCTAGTTATTCTTCTTTTGGCAAATCTTCTGCAGTAAATAAAGTTTGATTTGTTAGAGGGTACCATATTTTCAACTTTGCCTGCTGCATAGTACGCTGCACTGTGTTTTAGGGTATTAGTGGAAAATTTCACTATTTCTTCAGTAGATCTGTTTTTATTTCTGGTAATGTTGAATTTAATACTCTTGTGTGGACATTGAGAGGGTTGTTTTTGTGTTGCTAGCCCTATTTCAAGGTATGTACTAAGCTTATGTTCCGACTGTTAGTCTGTACGCTGCCCTTCTGAGGTAATGGTTGCATTTCTGGAAGCACCTTTCTGGTTCACTCTCTTTGATAAATTGGCAAGGGCGTGATTTTAACATCAGGCATATATTGTAGCTTCTGCTCAGATTTAAAATTATCCCAACCCTATGCAAACACTGTTGAAACTTTGAGCGTTTGTCAACAATGGGAGGCAGCTCACCTTTTGTGATCGAAGCAGATGCGGTTCAGCGTTTGTGTAATGAAACAGGTTTGTCGGAAATGTAGTATCTTGCCACATTGGTAAAGCCTACTCAACTTCTTGCCAGGGTTCCCATCTCCAGATTTTGTGTCAATCAAACTTACTTCCACAGGGTCGCTTAGAACATATTAGTAGTGTCCAGACTCGTGCCATCATCTCTTACTTCAAGTCATTTTTATGTCATGTATAATCGCTTTTCAGGTGAGGAGCCTTAGCAAATTTAGAGATTCCTGATTATGATGATCATGTCTGGTGGGTAAATAATTGCAAATAATGACTATTTTGTGTCTTATGCGCTAATACCCTCATTCTGCCAACCAAAGTTTTCACGGTGTACACTCTCAAAAGTTCTGCTTGTTTTTGCATAAGTTAGCAGATTGATTGCTCTACTTGAGACAGTAACTGTTAAGATTGAGCCTATATTTCAGAAGTTAATATTATCAAATTAAGTTACAGTTTTTGTTCCCAATTTTGATGGGAGGCTTTTCACACAGTGTATATTTATATAACTTATTTTCTTATGTCAACTCGTGATGGATAGTAGGTTGAATCTATGGATTGTCAAGTCTGTGGCTAGCTTTGGCTAGTGGAGCTTAAGATGCATGTCGTTTTAGTGCAGACTGTTTAAAGCTTTGTAGTTATTTGATTTTTAAGGTGTACTTCTTTGCATCCAATGTACAATGCTGCAGGTTTTCAGTTTTGTTTAATTTGTTTGCTTTGCTTTGATGCAAGTAAATTGTAATATATAATTAGATCACTCACGATTTTAAAAATTTGCCAAAAATCACCAGTTCAAATTGAACATCCTTAAATTTGTTGCATCCAGAGTACTTGGAGCACTGACTTATCATATGTATGCAGCTTATGGAGGATTTTCTTTGTTAACCTAGGTTTTAGTTTAGGATGTCTTGAAGCATGCAACATAAGTGGTTCTGAGCACTTCTATAATCTTCATTTACAGTCAAAATGGCAAACAGAAGTTGGCAACTGTTGCAAGAGTCAAATTCTTTTTATTATTTCTTTTGTGAGATTCTGGCATTGTATTGTTTTTATTTTTATCTAATAGCCATTTTATTCTAATTCATTGGTGCTCATTTTTCATGGGCCTTAGATGTTACCAAGAATATAGATGTCCTATTGCTGTTAATGAAGTCTTCATGCCTTCACAAAACTTTGTGCATTTACGGAACTTCCTTGTAATCCATATCCCAAAGCTCCCATAATTTCCCTAATGGAGTATACATGGCAAACATCCAAAAGGAATCCCTTGAGCAAACAAATATAAAAGGATAAGTCAAAGTTTTCCAGGCTTGAGTAAGAGACAAGCCCAAAGTTCTCTAATTTCCAGACCGAGTACCACTATGAGGGAAGCCAGAATTGCCAAAAAAACACCTTCAAAATCCAAAGTTGAGAAGGCAAAATAGCCCACAAAAGCAGAATAACAAAAATCAAAAGGAAGTGATACCCAAACTCCCATCTACAAGCCTAAACATAAAGATATGACAGGTCAATAGGTTAGACTTAGGAATATACAGTATTAAATAATTGTTTTTCTGGCTGACGTGTTACAACTTTTTCTCCATGATAATGCAGAACAAATTATAACCACGCGGTTCCTATAATGTGGTCACCAAATAGAATTGCAGGTTTTAACTTTTATGGCACTGCTGGAGTTTGCACAGCAATAAAGAGAGAGAGATTTGTTTTCATGTGGCATAATAGTGTACTAAATCCCCATGGATATGTACTATCTTTCAATGAAGGTTATATAAAGGCAATATCTTTGAGTGTACTAGATGCCCCTGTGTACCTTCCACAAGCTTTCAGTTTTCATACATACCCAGCACATACATTGAAGCAGGGACTTATTAGTCAAAGGAATTGGGACTACATGGTGCCACCAGGAAGCAGTCTTCAGAATGTACCTTTTAAACTGCAACCTCAAGGGAATGCCCCGGAACTGCAACTACCTTTCAAACTGCATCCTCAAGGGAATACCCAGGAACTTCAACTCCAAGATTTTCAGTACCTCGTTGTGATTGATTTTGAGGCAACTTGTGACATGGGTACACGTCTTAGTCCACAAGAGATAGTGTTTTTTTATTTATCTCATATCTGGTTCTTATTTGTGGCTATTTCCTTTCCATTTATGTAGATTATGAACAATGGAAAAGAGGGATCACAATTTCTGCAGCCATGATTGATCAAGCTCCGAGAGGTCAGTAATTTACTCAATTAATTGAGTATGTGTTTTTTTCAAGCGGGTTAGTCTCATAATTAAAGTTTGATACATGAAAAATGGTGCGGTGCCTTGAATTGAATAGAAAACAATCTGGGTTGGGTCTACAATTCTGAAAAATCAGAGCAGGCGTTTTTATTACTATTCAATTCAAGAAGAAATGACTAGATACTGAAAACCCTTTCTTTTTAATTTATGGGTTTTGATTGATGTTTGGAGTGTCATGTTCTCTGATTTTTCCCCTTGTAGATCATGTAGAAATGCTTTTGCTATTTTTTCGTTTGACGGCCATTTTAAATAATTAGGCTTCCTCTTATGCTGAGGGAGTATCAGCCACCCACAAGTTCAGTCATCATGTCGTTTTATCAGAAATCAAAATTTGGTACAAATTGATGAAATATGTAGCCTCGATCATGGTCTGCAGAGTAACCAGAATGACACCATCCCACTGGTTGTGTTGTATGCTGTGCATCACTAGACTCTACAGCCATAAGGGTCAAAAGCTTACATACCCATTCCTCACAATAAATGTGATGGACAGTTTTTGCTTTCTGCTTTTGAGAACATGCCCTAACATTGAGGATCATCGAGATGAACTATATGGCTAGCATGAATTTGAAGGATCTTCTCAAAGTGTGAAGTCAACATAAGACCAAGAAGCCTAAAATGGGCAACCTAAAAATTAGAATGGAGGTTTTTATATATCATTCCTGATAATGACATCTTCCATGGGTGAAGAGAATGGGGAGGTTGAAGATGAGAGAATATGCAACCACATTTAGTTCCCCTGCCTCTTTTGAACGGATGTGAGATATTCCAATCACGATTAATCAGAGTAGGAGTAGTTGCGATTAAGAGTACAAAGGGATTATTGTCACTGTTATAGATAACATTCAATCCAAAAATACGAAAAAGAGGGAGAAGATAGTAGACAATGATTCTGAATATTATGTTCATTGGTCAATGGGAATTTCTAATTGCAAATGTCTATTCTTAAAGGGGAGGGGTGAAGGAAGGCATGGTTATGTCAACTCACTGTTGAGGTCACCTGGTGAACTTGTTCACGTCAATCAGGTAGAGATCAAACCTCTAGTTTTTGAGGATTGTGTTCCTCCATCATCTGGTCCACTAAATGAGGGAATTGCTTTTGAAACTTGAGTTGATCTTCGAGAAACCATTTGAGGATTGTGTTCCTCTAGCATCTGGTCCACTAAATGAGGGAATTGCTTCTGAGACTTGAGTTGATCTTCGAGAAACCACTTGCTAGTTCAATGGAGTTGTCCTTGTCTTCAAATCTAGTGTATTTATTGCATGTTGTTCTTGGTTCATTCTCCCTGACTTGTAGAATGGTGTCTTTCTCGAAAGGTTGATACTTCTAACATTGATGGTTCAAAACAATTAGTTTATCCACGCTGAACAAAATGGAAGAATGACTATGTATTCTGATAGATCCAATTTGAAGGCACTTACTTTTCTTCAGAGTTTGAAATAGTCCATATAAGTTTGTTTTAAATTTAAAATTCTATCCCTTCATCCATTCTTTTCCTTTGGCTTAATATTGTGGTTGACTCGTTGCTTATCCAGAGATTCCTTATACTTCTGAGTCTGCAATGCCCACTTCCACCCATCGATGCATTTTGTTGATATGCTTGATGAACTTTTCAGCTTGTCATTGAGTAACTTTCTTTTGTTGTTTCTACCATCTAGCCAAAGTACTTTCTACTCTAGAATCTCATGCATGCCTCAAAGCTGAAAGGACAATTTATTAGTGGAGCGATGGATCAGTCTATTCTATGCTAAAAATATAAGAATTGATCATCTTCTATCGTCAAATGTTGATGGTTGTACATTCTTAGCAATCACACTACAGTCGTATAAGGTCCTATTGGCCACTTATATTTTTTCATGTGTTGGAATTTAGAAGATGAAGGCTGTGCCCCTTTTCAAATTGGTGTTTATTAATGGCTGTAATGCATTTCCAAATATGTCATAGAATTTTGTTGTTTCTGTCATATTCAGTGGGTGTTAGTAGTTTGAAATTCATTCAAACATGCTTGAAAAATAGGTGTGCAGTTTACAGTCATATAAGGTCCTATTGGCCACTTATATTTTTTCATGTGTTGGCATTTAGAAGATGAAGGCTGTGCCCCTTTTCAAATTGGTGTTTATTAATGGCCGTAATGCATTTCCAAAGATGTCATAGAATTTTGTTGTTTTAGTACATTGCCAAGGTCTAGTTGTTTTTCTTCGAGGCATTTGGCCCCATGATATAGTGTTATTGACATGGGATTAGATACATGTCTACTAATATAATAGCTCTTTTTGTAATTGCCTCCTTTTAAAATTGATTAGAAATTTTTAACATTACCATGAAATGACTCACTATGTTTGAGAGTGTTTCCAACCTCATCAGACCTCATATGGAGAAAATAGAATTTCATAACCCATTCAACATCTATTTCTAGATTTTGTAGAACTCCTTTTTCCATTCATTGAACTGTTATTATAGTTAGAATTTTATATGTCAAATTTAATATCATAGCTATTTCAGTCTTGTCGCCAATTATTGGTTATTTCCCATTTCATATCTATCATATCTTTGTCTTATTGTCACCTTATTCTATGTAATGGTTTTTTCTTCAATGAAAATGGGCACAAAGGTTCTGTATAGAATATTATAGTTGAGATCTAGGAATGGAGTGTATCACACCATCGTTGTTTATGGTCATGGTTCTATTCAGAAAATCAGGGTCAATTTAACATTGTTATTTGAACTTTATTTCTCCTTCATTTTATGATCTTGGGCTTCTTCTCAATTTTTCCATCTACATAACCCACTCTTTCTCTATGCTTATTCAGGTTAATTTAATTTTTGCAAGTGGATATTGCATCTTTAGTAGCCATTTTGTGAAATTATCTCAAATGTACTTTCAACATTATTATTTGTGCCCTCATAGGGTGATCAAAAGCCTATTTTCCAGGCCTTTGTATGTTATTTTTTGTGGTAATAAATGTTGACTAAATGATCTTGAACATTGTAAATATATCATTTTGAAACATTATAATGTTGTGCAGAGATTGCATTGATTTTACAAGACACTTCAACCTACTAGTCCATTTTCTATTGGCTTGCCTTACGACGTTTTCTTTGCAACATAAGGTGCAAATGCTAGTTAAGAGATGGTGGCAGTTCCATTGGATGCTTCGCCTCAATTCTGCAAAGTATGTTAACTATGGTAGTTATGGCTTAAATGGATCAAGTGGTGAGATTTCAAAGTGGATATGAGTGCTAGTGTGATGACCACATGAGACAAATATGATAGAGATTCATTTATTGTTATAATGTGTATTTCTATATTTGTTACATGTAAGCATTAAGAGAGGGAGTTGGTTATTAACGCTTCCATGTGTTGTTGTGAGTTGTCATTGTGAGTTCATAAGTGTCAATAGAAGTTTTCCTATTTATGAGTTGTAGTCGTGTTCTAGATATATCAAAGCCAATAATTTATATCCTATATATATATTTAACTATTGTGATCAATCAAATACATTGTGTAATTTGTGTTGTGTGCACTGTGAACAATATATTTACTCTGTTATTTTTTCTAATAAATATATCAAAGTCAATAATTTATATCCTATATATATTGTGATTAATAAAATACATTCTGTGATTTGATTTGTGTTGTGTGAATAGTCTCACTACTCTCCTATTCTATTTTAACATTGAAACCAGTGCAATGTGACCGGAATTGGCAAACCGTTATAGCGTGTTGTTCCTCGAGCTGAGTCGAAAAATAGTTGAAACAACCACATTAGTTAATAGAATACCTACACCAGCCATTAAAAAAAGTGAGCCGAGTCGAAAAATAGTTGAAACAACCACATTAGTTAATAGAATACCTACAGCAGCCATTAAAAAAAAAGAGCACACCTTTGGTTTTTGGAATCTTCATGTATCTTGGCACATGAAAACACTAATGGAAGAAGGCTCCTATCTATTTGGAATCCAACTCCGAAATCTGGTGGGATAACTTGACAAAAGGAAATCCTTTATTCTGAACACATTGAATTGAAATAATTGGAGGCGATTAGAGGAAACTATTGGAACGAAATGGACAGGCCGAGAAATAATGAAACCATAGATATGACCATTAGATTTTTTAAATTATGTTCGATAGGTCTGACAATTAGATTTTTTAAATCATGCAAGAGAAACATATAGGAATAGGGTTTGAAGTAAATCTCAACTATCAATTCTGTGGAATAAAATTTCTACCATCCACCTATTTATTTTTAAGGAAATGTGGAAAGTCTATTCAAACATAGAACGCCTCATCCCCAATTAAAAGGACTCTAAATTTACCATTAATTAGAGTGCTCAATGTGTATTTATTACTTAATTCATAATCTGTAACCATGCCCAAGATCATCGTCTTACGCCTGGTGCTGTGTTTAAGCCACCTCTTTCCCATTGCTGAGGACTACGTATTTTTTGGAGCATGTGAAATTATTAATTTTAAAAAGTGAAAAAGAATTGGAAATCTGAGCCAGTAGTGCGTCAATGTCATGTCCCGCAGAGTGCTAAAAGTATGCATGTATTCTAAAATTCCAGTTCTAGAAGATAATAACGACCAAATTTCCAAACAGAAGGCCAAACCCATAATTTCATATTCATCACACATCGCTATATACTTAGGAATGCCGAATTATATTGGCAATTTCTGTACTAGATGGAATACGAAATTATATTGGCCGTTTGCCTTTCACATGGAAGACTGAAGATAGATAGACATCTATGACGGAATCAATAATGGAAGAATACGATCAAAATACATGTAAGACTGAAGATACATAGACATCTATGATGGAATCAATAATGGAAGAATACGACCAAATACATGTATGACATATAGAGGGTTGCTCGCTTTGCAAAAGAAATAAAACCTAATTTTGTCATCCGAATTTCCTCCTCTGGGGATTCCAGATCACGTAGGTTTTATCTTTAGAACCGATCTACCCCGACACGGTGTAATATTTTCTGTTGTTTCTGCAAGATATAGGCATTATTGTATATATCACCATCTTCTGCATGCAAAATGGTTTTCATCCTCGGATTTTTAGCCGAGGATTCGACCTTGCGACATTGTACCTAGACCTGGCAAACAGCATAAGCACTCTAATTTGCGTACCAGCATGTGCGCGCCTGCATGTCCTAGACCTTCATCTTCAGCGCCTCGATGTAGTTAGCGACCTCTTCGGGGAAATCGCGCGCGTCCAGGCCGCGGCTCCGTGGAATGAGCTCCCCGAGTGTCTGCATACGAGGAGAAGTCAGTGCCCACTTTTACATAATTTTTAACTTTTTATGTGGCGATATATTAAAAATATTTGGTAATTATTATGTGGAGCTTAAGTACTTACCATTTACTTAATTATATTTCTTATAAGTTGAAATATAAGTTTTAAAGTTTTATCATTGAATTTGTTTATAATATAGTAAAGGTAGGTTAAAATCACGAAAGTTGTAAATTCTAGATAATTCAAGTGTCTAACAAGTTTATGAAGACTTAATGTATATATGTAGTTAAAAAAGACATTAAACTAGCATTTGTATCAGAGGTTGCAAAGGAAACGTCATAAGGTTTAAATTGAAGAAGGCAAATACAACAAAAAAAAAAAAAAATTCATAAAGAATAAAAATACTTATAATGAATTTATTATTAGATATTCATATATATTGCACTATAAATTAGCCCCACTAATTGTTTCCCTTCCTTAATGCAACCTTTCACCACTATGGACAATATAATATCAAATACAATATGTGTCTTAACCAAAAACCATTATGAAAGTAAAAATACTTATATGTCCCATATCCCATATAAACCATAATATACTTTGATCACTCTCGGAGAATTGCAAACCCTTCCAAATTGCAACTTCTAACCACTATTACCATTAAAAAAAATGGCATTTATTACCTTATAATCCTTAAGGGAATAACTCTATTATTAAGTAAACCATAGTGCAATATGATTTTAACACAATGAATTCTAAAAATTATGACCCCTAGTACACTCTCATCATAAACACATTGTAACGCCTAAAATGTTATAAGACATAAACTTTAGTACCTAACACGTTAACTGTAACATTAAAACTATAACCTATATGTACTTAAATTGTCTTAACATAGTGAAGGTAAAGAAGAATCAAGTGTGGCTCTTCAAATTCAATCCCACAAGAAGTGGATATAAAAAATGTTGACTATTATGTAGATGATATTTTCACTATTGACATTGACCCCAAAACCATTTTATGGGAGATACCTATGGTAACGATGTTGATGGGTACTCATTATTCTCCCATTAAATGATATAATGGTGGCCTACATTTTGTAAATAATTTAAGGTCTTAATGTTTGTATCTAGAGCCCTTCTCGACTACTATGCTTTCACAACCTTGATTGTATGCATTTAAAATTTAAAGATTAGTAAGTTCTTTTCTAATTAAACCGTAGATGCAATAACATTAAGGAACACATATAAGTATGCCTAGCTGGAGAAAAAGGTAACAACATCTACGAGGGTATGTCACATCTTATTTTTATTCCTTACAAACCACCTAGATCGAGAAAAAGGCTAAGACTAGTTTCCTTTAAAGCACCGTAGCTCAAAAAGGCGGGAATTAAAAGCAAAAGCCTACAAAATAAAGAAATAAATCTTACAAAAGTAGGACGCCAAAGCCTAAGAAAGAAAGAAATAAATCCTACAAACATTATGATGAAGAAGGGAATTCAATACCCATTGAGGAGATGAACATAAGAACATGACCACCATTTTTACTAAAATCACCACAAATATTGATAGTTACTCTAAGTACACAATGTCATTAGGATATTAATCCAATATTAGGGTGTTCAAAAAGTCCCTTTCTCACTAACTTTCTCCCTTTTTTATAGAAATTTTCAATAGTGACACTTGGCACCTCATGAAAAAATAAATATTTTCTTTATTCGAATAATGCCTGCAATAAAAGATTTATTTTACACAAATCAAAACGAAATTTATTCTCTCTTGAATGTAACTAAAACCAGAACAACAGAATAACAACTCAAAGATGGGCAAATGCTTCCTGATAAATCATTTGAATTCATGTCCATACCAAAATCAACGAGGATTCAAAGTGTCATGTTCATTGCAAATAATCTATGACATCCAACTGAATATTTGATAAAAATGGATATTTTTGGTGGAATTTTACATAGTGCGATGGTGTTTGAATTTTAATAGAAAAGAGAAATTTTATACATGTTGTTACCGAGGATCAAAACAATTGACATTCTGAAGGGAAAACTATTTTCTTAATGTAATTAGGCTGATTATCAAAATTAAATTCTGTCTTTTGTTGGGAGAGACGCTTTGTAAATAATGTAGTAATTCTCTTTAATGTTAACCACCTCCATAATGTGATTAAGGTAAAATAATCAATTATTTACCAAAGTATTAAATTTCTAAACTAATTCTCTTTAGTGATAACCACCTCAATAATGTACCTAACTTAAAATAATCAATTATTTACCAGAGCATTACATGTCAATCTTACTGCATTCATCATTTAAACATATTTAAACCAAAAACTTGATTAAATAAAATATTTTTTGAAAAAGAATGTATCAACTTATCACAAAAATGTACTCACGTACCCCATCTACAAAAATCCATTCACTTTATCATGAAAAGCTTAAAATGTAAAATGTTTAATAGTTGCACCATATTGAGATAAATTTTGCAATCATATAAAAACTATAAAAACAATGTAGCGTAAAAATAATCAGAAAGATCGTCTGACAGTGATTCGAAAGATTTCAAGATTGACTGGTATTCAAACATGACAATTAATTAAACAATTTGAAATATTTCAAGATTGATTGGTATCCAAAACATAAGAACTTAATTAATTAAACAAAACACGGGTACATAAATCCCAAGCGTTAAGAAATCATTGATTGGTATTTAAACATGATAACTTATTAATTAAACAATTTCAAAGATTTCAATATTGATTGGTATCCAAAACATAATAACTTAATTAATTAAACAAAACGTGGGTACATAAATCCCAAGCATTAAGAAATTTGGCCGACAACCCTCCTTGGGATACTAATAAACATGAGTTGCATTTGAGCCCTGAACTTCTGCAAAAATAAAAAATTCCCAGACTTTTATATCAGAGTTAGAGAAAGAAGAAAAACCCACTGCCATGAACCCTCCACTCTACCCTGAGGGCTAAGCCGGGCAGCAAACCCAAACACACAACCCCCAGCAATGGACGTCGCAAGAGTAAAAAAGTACAGGTCATCTGTCAAACGAGGCACATTATTGCATCCCTCTTCCATAACAATGCATTGCTTGATGGCATCAATTGTATTCAAAAGGGTTACCTGATAGCCCTCTTCTGATACAAAAAAATGATTCCCATACCTGGACTACAACTCACCGAAGAATTGACAAGGAAGCCTGGAACCCACTGTTAATCCTCTGCCGAAATTCAATATGTTTGGGGAAGAGATGTCCTCTACTACAATCATAGTCCTGTCATGAGGGTGGCATAGGTCCATGAAGGATTTATCTAAAGGAGATGGGGATGGCCCAAACCTTATAAGGATTCTCATTTTCGACTCTGACTTGTCTTCCAAAGCATACAACTCTTGTGAAATCTTCACTGCTTGGGCTAGAGATAAGACCCTGGCTATGTCAATAACATTGGTGAAGTTGTTGGGTAGCTGAAGGTCTGGGAATTTTATTGCTTCTGGATCTTTCGAGGCCATGTTGGATTGAAATTCTGAGTTCAGGATTTGGGTAATTGCTAAAGATGGTGTCAACTGCACTTGCTGAATCAGAAAGGTGAGCAAGAGCATGGATGCCATTGACAGAGTTTCCTTACCCACATCCTTGAGAATGCTACTTTTGTGCTGTGCATATATCAACTAAGAAATACCCAAGTTTTTGAAGGTGATCTGAAAGGGGTTGAAGTTGTGGGTTATTAAATCGGGTGTACTTTGACTGGCAAAGTATGTGTGTTTTATGGGATTGAAGGTGGGCTTGTAATTGAAAATGGAGAGGAAAGAGAATGACTTAAAAGAGATAACGCAGCAAGAACTGAGTGGCATTTTAACTAGGGGTGGAGAAAGACTCAGAATGCTCTTGATGGTTTCTTACTGAGGCTTGAGCTTGAGTTGCCATGAGATACTGGAGATGGGTCTAATCATGAAAGACTGGATGTACCAGAAATTTGAGCCACCTGATTCCACGTGTAAGGCCAAGCACACCCCAAATGAGGATACGTAGACTAAGAAACTACGACACTCGGTCGTAGTAGGCACCGAGATATGCATAACACTCCTAATTAAATGTACGAGGGAAAGCATTAGCATTGTAGTGGCCATCAATGGTGCCCTGAAATACCCACTGATAAACCAAGTGAACTGGTTGAGGTCACAGAGCCACAACCAGTCGAGGCTCACACCATGGCTACATGTAGCATAAATGAAAAAAAGTAAATAGGGGATTTATTTTTCTCAGACAAGGGTTAATAATCCAGACCTATAGATACATATCACACTTGAAGAGAAGTTTCTCTTGGTTCCATTGGTATACTTTGGTGAATTCCATTCCACTATGGATACCCTAAACAGCTAGAGAAAAATAGTTTGCATGAGAACCAAACACATTCCTTTGAGGAAGACAAAATGCCAATAACAAGGAATTGAGGGAAAAATGATAAATGCAAACCTGAGATTTTTCACCACGATGGTAATGGAATCCACTGTTCTCTTCTCCCAATACTTGAACCAACTCAACGATACCAACACACATCCTCTGGCACATCCAAACCCATGAAAATTAGATGAGATGGTAATGCCCACACCACGAGAATGTAAAATGAAGTAGTAAACACAACAATGGCATACCTATAAGCTATAGGGGAAGGCCTCATTGCCATACATTCAGAGAATTCATGAGTCTAGAGTAACCACATCCTAAAATAAAAAACAATATAATGCCTGCAATAAAAGGTTTATTTTAAACAAATCAGAACGAAATTTATTCTCTGCTGAATGTAACTAAAATCCGAATAACAGGGTTGCTGAGCACAAAGAATGTCAGACTTGGGAACTTTACAGCTAATACAGTCACTACAGAGCATGGTGGATGTGTGAAGGAAACACATTAATCGATGAAATCCTGCAATCATTGCACATTTAAACCTACTCTCAACCATCAAAAAACCACTGGTCTAGCCTAAATTACAACACAAAACAGCACTGACCTATCTACCGTTAGGCAAATAATTGGCCAATTGCGTGTACGAGAGCATTGACATGCTTTGACATGTGCCTTATGTGAACGCATCTAGTGCTCAAATAGTAGAACCAGCCCAATGTTACAGAAGTATTGATTCGAAACAGAACATGCAGAAACCCATTATAGAAAATTAATTACAAGTATGGCAGTCACAGAACAAACCCTATGATACAGAGACCTGACATAAAAACCCAACCCCCTTATGCAGGGGACCATTACAAAATAGTTGAACCAAAAATAAGTGTCTATGTGACATGAGAAACCAAAACTATTTCGTGAAACATGTCATTTTTAAAAATACTTATGGAAGAAACCATAACAATGAGATAGTAAAACCGTATAGTGAATATTCATATTGCAATTACAGAGATCAACAGAAAGCTCATTGACAGCAACAAATATCCAAATCAAAAAGCAGACAAGTTTTCAAAACATCAAATAACAAGCTCAGGGACAGTTACTGGCATATAGCTCTACCATGAACAGGATTATTACATGGTCTTTGAAGATCTAAAGAAGCAAATAAACAAAAACAAATTGCACCGAAACCCCTCAAAAATGCTAACAAAACCAAACCAGTATCAGTCGTGCACCATAGGTAACGAAAGTGGGCAGTGAAACATTACAGTAACATATCTTGCCATGAGGATATTCGAAGTCCATCATTGTCGGCCCATTCAATAACAAATTTCCATTGACCATGGCATAGGGTTGGTTGTTATTATTATTATTATCACATGAATAATGAAAGTATTCACGGGTGCTTGAGACACAAGTAATCACATCATCACGACGAAAACTCCACAGAGAAGAGGGAAAAATTGTAGAGAAGAGAGGCATACCATTTCCAAGTAAGGAGATTGACTGCACTATCCACAACTTTGTAGTGGTGGTATACCTAGCAACATGCACAAAAATTTCCCTTCTGTCCTGCCAATTACCGAAAAAATAAACTGTATAATCCCATGAATCTCTATTAACTTGCAGCTCAGTTGTTCCATGAACAATGAGACACTTGACAAATTTATCACGGTCTCTAGTATGTGGACGTATCCTTAGCAAACGTTTGAACTTGGTAGTGAGAGGATTGACAACAAATAAAGTAAAGTCAAACCGAGCCAGCAAAAATAAACCATCACAGGTAGCCTTGAGACCTATGGTTTTCATGCCCCACCTATCCCAGTTGCAGGGAACCTTCAGCTCAAACCAACGAGTTGAGGCAATGTTGGAAGCCCATATGTCAAGGTTATTGTTATTAATGAAAATTCATCTATTTTTTCTGTCATAGACCGATTGGAAACATATGGAAGCATGAACAGCAGCCCAATCATTAGAAACTGATATCGAAGTTATCAAATCAGCCAGTGAGATTCTTGAAAAAATGTTCTCTAGTATATAATTTGGAAGCTCTTGAATGACAGGGCAATCGCTTTTGCAAAGGGGCCTGGAATCTTGATCTGGTGTGCCTCTGGAAACCCTTTTGCGTTTTGGAGATGTGTAATAATAACGCTTAAATTTTTCAATAAGAACAAGCATTGTAATGTTTTGAGCAAAGCGGATGACCGCTGCTTCTCTCCATTCACGAGTGTGGATAGCTTTGTGATTCCATGCAAATTTTTGTACATTATGGGGATGGCCCAGACCTTGTAAAGATTCTCATTTTCCACTTTGACTTGTCTTCCAAAGCCTACAACTGTTGTGAAATCTTCACTGCTTGGGCTGGAGATAAGACCCTGGCTATGTCAATAACATTGGTGAAGTTGTTGGGTAGCTGAAAGTCTGTGACTTTTATTGCTTCTAGCTCTTTTTAGGCCATGTTGGATTGAAATTCTGAGTTCAGGATTTGGGTATGTCCTGCCAATTACCAAACAAATAAACTGTATAATCCCCTGAATCTCTATTAACTTGTAGCTCAGTTGTTCCATGAACAATGAGACACTTGACAAATTTATCACAGCCTCTAGTATGCGGATGTATCCTTGGCAAACGTTTGAACTTGGCAGTGAGAGGATTGACAACAAAAAAAGTAAAGTTAGACCGAGCCACCAAAAATAAACCATCACAGGCCGTGTTGAGACCTAGGGTTTTCATGCCCCACCTATTCTAGTTGCAGGGAACCTTCAGCTCAAACCAATGAGTTGAGGCATTGCTGAAAGCCCATATGTCTAGTTTACTGTTATTAATGAAAATGCATCTATCTGTTCTGTCATAGACCAATTGGAAACATCTGGAAGGATAAAAAGCAGCCCAATCATTAGAAAATGATATTGAAGTTATCAAATCAACCAGTGAGATTCTTGAAAAAGTGTTCTCTAGTATATCATTTGGAAGCTCTTGAATGACAGCGCAATCACTTGCACAAAGGGGCCTGGAATCTTGATCTGGTGTGCCTCTAGAAACCCTTTTGCGTTTGGGAGATGTGTGATAATAACGCTTAAATTCTTCAATAAGAACATGCATTGGAATGTTTTGAGAAAAGCGGATGACCGCTTCTCTCCATTTACGGGTGTGGATAGCTTTACGATTCCCTGCAAACTTTTGTACATTATGGGGATGGCCCAGACCTTGTAAGGATTCTCATTTTCCACTTTGACTTGTTTTCCAAAGCCTGCAACTCTTGTGAAATCTTCATTGCTTGGGCTGGAGATAAGGCCCTGGCTATGTCAATAACATTGGTGAAGTTGTTGGGTAGTTGAAGGTCTGGGACTTTTATTGCAACTAGCTCTTTTGAGGACATGTTGGATTGAAAGTCTGAGTTCAGGATTTGGGTAATTTCTAAAGATGGTGTCAACTGCACTTGCTGAATCAGAAAGGTGAACAAGAGCATGGATGCCATTGACAGAGTTTTCTTACCCACAACCTTGAGAATGTTGTTTTTGTGCTGTGCATATATCAACTGAGAAATACCCAGGTTTTTGAAGGTGATTTGAAAGGGGTTGAAGATGTGGGTTATTGAATCGGGTGTGCATTGACTGACAGAGTATGAGTGTTTTATGCGATTGAAGGTGGGCTTGCAATTTAAAATGGAGAGCAAAGAGAATGACTTAAAAGAGCCAACGCAACAAGAACTGAGTGGGATTTTAACTGGGGGTGGAGAAAGACTCAGAATTCTCTTGATTGTTGCTTGTTGAGGCTTGTGCTTGAGTTTCCATGAGATACTGGAGATAGGTCTAATCACAAAGCTCCTTAGATAGCCTAAAATTCCAATCTTTGCACATTTAAACCTACTCTCAACCATCAAAAAACCACTGGTCTAGCCTAAATTACAACAAAAAACAACACCAACCTATCTACCGTTAGGCAACTAATTGGCCAATTGCATGTACGAGAGCATTGACATACTTTGACATGTGCCTTATGTGGATACATTTAGGTGGAAAAAGACTCAGAATGCTCTTGATGGTTGCTTGCTGAGGCTTGAGCTTGAGTTGCCATGAGATACTGGAGATGGGTCTAAACATGAAAGACCCAATGCACCAGAAATATGAGCCACCTGATTCCACCTATAAGGTCAGGCACACACCAGAATGAGGATACGTAGACTAAGAAATTACGACACTCGGTCGCAACAGCCACCGAGATATGCGTAACACTCCTAATTAAATGTACGGGGGAAAGCATTAGCATTGTAGCGACCATTAATGGTGCCCTGAAATACCCACTAATAAACCAAGTGAACTGGTTGAGGTCACAGAGACAGAACCAGTCGAGGCTTACACCATGGCTACACGTAGCATAAATGAAAAAAAGTAAATAGGGGAGTTACTTTTCTGAGACAAGGGTTAATAATCCATACCTATATATACATAACACACTTGAAGAGAAGTTTCTCTTGGTTCCGTTGGTATACTTTGGTGAATTCCATTCCACTGTGGATACCCTAAACAGCCAGAGAAAAATAGTTTGCATGAGAACCAAACACGTTGCTTTGAGGAACACAAAACAACAATATCAAGGAATTGAGGGAAAAACAATAAATGTACACCTGCGAGTTTTCACCACAATGGTAATGGAATCCATTGTTCTCTTGTCCCATGAATACTTGAACAACCTCGTCGATACCAGCACACATCCTCTGGCACATCCAAACCCATGAAAATTAGATGAGATGGTAATGCCCACACCATAGTAAAATGAAGTAGTAAACGCAAGAATGACATACCTATAAGCTATAGGGGAAGGACTCATTGCCATACATTCAGAAAATTCATGAGTCTGGAGTAACCACATCCTAAAATAAAAAACAATATAATGCCTGCAATAAAAGGTTTATTTTACACAAATCAAAACGAAATTTATTCTCTGCTAAATGTAACTAAAAGCAGAATAACATGGTTGTTGAGCACAAAGAATGTCAAACTTGGGAACTTTATAGCTAATGACAGTCACTACAGAGCATGGTGGATATGTGAAGGAGACCCATTAAACGATGTAGTCCTGCAATTTTTGCACATTTAAACCTACTCTCAACCATCAAAAAACCACTAGTCTAGCCTAAATTACAACAAAAAACATCACCGACCTATCTACTGTTAGGCAACTAATTGGCCAATTGTGTGTATGATAGTATTGACGTGCTTTGACATGTGCCATATGTGAACGCATTTAGTGATCAAACAATAGAACCAACTCAATGTTACAGAAGTATGAATTCGAAATAGAACATGCAGAAACCCATTACAGAACATTAATTACAAGTATGGCAGTCGCAGAACAAACCCTATGATACAGAGACCTAACGTAAAATCCCAACCCCCTTATGCAGGGGACCATTACAGAATAGTTGAACCAAAAAAATTGTCTATATGATATCAGAAACCAAAACTATTTTGTGAAACGTGTCATTTTTAAAAACACTTATGGAAGAAACCATAATGATGAGATAGTAAAACCGTATAGTGCATATTCAGATTGCAATTACAGAGATCAATAGAGAGCTCATTGATAGCAACAAAGATCCAAATAAAAAAGAAGACAAGTTTACAGAACATCAAATACCAAGCCCAGGGACAGTTACCAGCATGTAGCTCTACCATCAACAAGTTTATTACATGGTCTTTGAAGAAATCCAAAGAAGCAAATAAACAAAAATAAAATCCACCAAAACCCCTCAAAAACCCTAACAAAACCAAACCAGTATCAGTCGTCCACCACATGTAACAAAAGTGGGCAGTGAAACATTACAGTAACATATCTTGCCATGACGATATTCGAAGTCCATCATTTCCGGCCCATTCAATAACAAATTTCCATTGACCATGGCATAGGGTTGGTTGTTATTATTATTGTTATCACATGAATAATGAAAGTATTCACGGGTGCTTGAGACACAAGTAATCACTTATCATGGTGAAAACTCCATAGAGTAGAGGGATAAATTGTGGAGAAGAGAGGTATACCATTTCCAAGAATGGAGATTGGCTGCACTGTCCACAACTTTGTAGTGGAGGTATACCTAGCAACATCCACAAAACTTTCCCTTCTCTCCTGCCAATGACCAAACAAATAAACTATATAATCCCCTGAATCTCTATTAACTTGCAGCTCAACTGTTCCATGAACAATGAGACACTTGAAAAATTTATCACAACCTCTAGTATGTAGATGTATCCTTGGCAAACGCTTGAACTTGGCAGTGAGAGGATTGAGAACAAATAAAGTAAGGTCAGACCGAGCCACCAAAAATAAACCATTATAGGTAGCCTTGAGACCTATGGTTTTCATGCGCCACCTATCCGAGTTGCAAGGAACCTTCAACTCAAACCAACGAGTTGAGGGAATGTTGAAAGCCCATATGTCAACTTATTGTTATTAATGAAAATGCATCTATCTGTGCTGTCATAGACCGATTGAAAACATCTAGAAGCATAAACAACAGCGCAATCATTAGAAACTAATATTGAAGTTATCAAATCAGCCAATGAGATTCTTGAAAAAATGTTCTCCAGTATATCATTTGGAAGCTCTTGAATGATAGGGCAATCGCTTGCGCAAAGGGGCCTGGAATCTTGATATGGTGTGCATGAGGATACCCTTTTGCATTTTGGAGATGTGTAATAATAACACTTAAATTCTTCAATAAGAATGGGCATTGGAATGTTTTGAGCAAAGCGGATGACCGCTTCTCTCCATCACAACTATCTGTTCATCCCAAACCCAACCGGGAAGAATGAAAGAACATCTTTTCTGTAAACCGTTTCTGCAACGAATTGGTAACCACCTTGATCAAATGACTAAACCTTCTGCAATCGTCTAACATATAATCTTGTGGTGCACAAAATGACAGGTGGGCAGAGAAGGGAGTTGATTTCCGAGGGAAACACCTTACGGCGTAATAATAAAAAATTATAATTTAACTAAAAAATATTTCTTCATTAAAAAAATTCGAAAATAATCTCTCTCTTTATAATTAGTTTAATACGCATGTGTTTGATAAATGTAACAAATGACATGTAAATATCATTTTTGTTTACATGTGAGAATGTTACTGCTAAATAGTTACATTTAAAATTAGTTAAAAGAAATTAACAGTAATAAAGTAATGTTGTACTTCGTTTTCTGTTTTTTTAGCATTTTACATTAACATATTAGTCGTGTTTTGAGTCAATGGTCATTCCACTACTTTAATTGAAATAATGTTTAATGCTTATCCTGCCTTTTTATGTGTTGCAACCGAGGGTTGACCACTGCAAAAGAATTTATGCAACTACCTACTAATCCACCCAAAGGTTGAGACAAACGAAAATGATTCCACTATTCACATATAACAATGAAAGTGAGTTCTCATTCACCCACATATATGAACTTAACTCATATAGTAAGAGACCGTAAATGAATAAGTAGCTCATAATATTTAAAAATAATATCATAAACTATAAAGAAGTACTTATATTTCTAAAAATTATTCACGATTTGGGTGCAAGCAAAAACTATTCCACCGAATTATAGGCACTCTATTACAATGACCATGCCCAAGTGAAGGTTATAAATATAAAAGGGAAAGTTATCTATGCCAAGTCTTTAAATCTCTCTCAACTCAACACAAAAATTCACACATACACATGGGACTAATAGTTACACTCTGGACAATTTCAACTACAATATGTAGTAAATGTCATTTAAAGATAAATTTTGTTTACATGTGAGAGTGTTATTGCTAAATAATCACAATTAAAATTGGTTAAAATAAATTCAGTAATAACGTAACGTCGTGCCTTGTTTTCTGTTTTTCTAGCATTTACATTAACATATTAGATGTGTTTGGAAAAGTCTTGCACTACTTTAATTGAAATAATTCTTAATGGTTATCCTTCCTCTTTATGTATTGCAATCGAGGATTAACCGCTCCAAAAGAATTTATGCAACTACCTACTAATGCATCCAAATGGTAACGTTGTGACATGTTTTCTGTTTTTTTAGCATTTACATCATCATATTAGATGTGTTTGGAAAACATCTTGCACTATAATTGAAATAATGCTTAATTCTTATCCTTCCTCTTTATTTACTGCAATCGAGGATTGACCACTCCAAAAGAATTTATGCAACTACCTACTAATGCATCCAAAGGTTGAGACATAAGAAAATGATTCCACTATTCACATATAAAAATGAAAGTGGGTTCTCTAGTGTATAATGTATAATGTCTGAGATATACGAACTTAACTCATATAATAAGAAACCGTAAATGAATATGTAGCTCATAATATCTAAAAACAATATCATAAACCATAAATAAGTATTTATATTTCTAAAAATTCTTCACCATTTGGTTGCAAGCAAAGACTCTTCTACTAAATTACAGGCACTCAATTATAATGACTATGCCTAACTCAAAGTTATAAATATAAAAGGGAAAGTTACCTGGGTCAAGGCTTTTAATCTCTCACACTCAACTTAACTCAAAAGTTCACACATACAAATGGAATTAATAGTTACACTCTAGACAATTTCAACTATAGCACTCTCGCTCATATTACATATCTACCCTTGTAGTTTGCACAAAACCAAGAATGATATCTCCTTCAATGCATCATAGTTGCTTCAATTATTTCCATTTCCCTTCTAGTTCTTGGTAGATTGGCTAGAGAATATCATCCATTGGGAATTAGGTATTTTAACATTATAGCATCCCTCCATTGTTGTAATGTGGTTTTCTTTGTTTAGACTAAGTTATGTTAGTAGGAATGGCAGAAAGTCGTGAAGTACATGATTATATAAATAAATAATATTATTAATAAATAGATAAATGAGATTGAAATTACTTGGGAATGACGTTCTTGAGTAAGAGATTCTTGCCAAACAAAGAAAAAACAAAAATTTCATTAGTAAGTGAAATTGAGATAACTCTTCTATGATAAAGATTGTAGATAATGTTTGACAGATAGGAGAAAAAATTCATTAAGTTGCTTAGTTGGGGAAATATATTAAGCCTTGAAAATCATAAACCCCCGTGGGAGAGAAAAGAGGATTTTAAAGGGAAAGCCTAGGCTAGTGGTGTAGAAAACCACAAAAGCATTACGCCACTAAAGGACAAATCAATAGTGGAAGAAAAGGTATAAAATATCTATTAAAAGAATAAATGGGGGTTGATGATTCCTTGGCAATTGATCTCATCTCGGGAAGAACGGGTATATCAGTTCATGTTTGGGAGGATAGTGTTTCTTCTCAAATGCATTTTTAGAAACAAACTTGGTTAGGTGATTTGTTTGTTTTTATTTCTTTGTGGGTGCGTTGTAGTAATGATTCATGTTTATTTTGATTAAATTGTTTGGTTTCAATTAAATTGTAGTTATTCTAGGCCTATAGGAAATTATATTTGAAAAAAACACATGTTTATTTTAACAAAATCATATGAAAAGTAATGGTTCCATGGATAGGACAGATTTAGCAAGCGTAATGTTAGAAAGTAAAGATTTGATGTTAAATACTTTGAAAATTGATTCTATGGTGAATGATAGTGATGGCTATAGTTGAAGTTCGTCTAACTTGTTGTTCAGAATGATTCCTAGAAAATGTTCCAACAATTAAAAATTTCTAAGAAAATATAAATATTCACAAATGACATGATGTAATGCAAAAATATATTTTCTACCACATCCAAGTCTTCTTTATTTTTGGTAATGATTTGAATTCTTGACCTAGGTAAAAAATACGTGAGAACTGGATTATTTTTATACTGGTAATCACATTGAGAGTCACCATTAGTCGTATTGTAGGACTAATTAGGTTCTCAGGCCAACCATACCAGTAGCTTAACCTGGTACGGGAATCACTATCATTCAAGGCTATGAATATGGATAGAACTATAGTCATAACAAATTTATAGAACGCTTTTGGGTAAGGAAATGAATGGTTGTAAATCGCATGCCTCTGTATTTAATGATGAATAAAGGTAAGGGATTGAAATAGGAAGATTCATTCTATTGATTGTATATCGACACAGATAGAGAGATATATGATAAGAGTAAGCAATAATGTTATTTCCAGAGGAGTATGTAAATATTAATTTAATTTGGATTCATAAAATCTTTCCTTCATTTAGTATACGTAGTATACATGATCATTAGGAATTGTTGAGCAGAGCATATCAATCATGGAATTTTTAGGTGAAAATAGAGGCAACAACTCCTAGGAAGGCCACGGGAAAATTTGTAAACTACTAATGCAAATATAATTATAGAGTCTAAAATAAAAGGTCATGTTATATATACTGGAATAGAAATTGGTTAAAAAAAATAAATTACTACAACATCAATAGTTGTGGCTTAATCTAGGACCTAAACTAAACAGTTAAATCATAGGGTAAGAGTTAACCCTCTAACAAATTATATTTAGTCTACAGGAGTCTTTTCACCTCCAAACTTGAGTATTTAAGTGGACGACAAAATAAACTTACGAAATCGAGAGTTCCAAATTTAAAAAAAAAAAAAAAAAAAAAAAAACAAATTACTCCCAAGTTCTGCAAGAAGAAAACAAGTACAAGAAATTTTATTTTTCAGTCACAGGATAAAAAGTTCGCAAAGCTAAACCAATACGTTTTCCAAAAATAGATATATTAGAATAGGAAGAAATTATATTAAAATCTACACTGTGAAATATCATACCGAGGACACAATAAACATTAGAGGTTATAATAATTTTTTAACCTAAAGAAGAGCCTTGTGTAGTCATCAAAAGATTTTTTTTTTTTTTATATATATATATGCAATCATAGAAACTGTTATACATCCACCCTTAGGAAAATTGGGCAAATATATATAAATGAAAATTTCATAGACGATGATAGTCATTGTACATGGATTAGAACAAATTATACAATCCTTCTAGGTGTATGAAGTGTCAATGACATAAAGGGCTTTTCTATCACCAAACAATAAAATGAAATCGTACCCTATGTGTTGGGCATCAATAACTGAAAATTTTACTCATACCTTTGCAGAAAGGGGAGATACCTTAAAAAGGAAAATACATCCATGACTGAACTAGAGATGTCCTTAAGACACATGAAAAAGAGTAGGAGAAGATGTAGACTTAGGATGGACTGACTTGTAGCAGGAGAGGAAAAGTGATTGAAGGAAGAAGTCAACACTAGCAGAGAAATGGGGCTGGAGAAATCATGGCTATATGCACCTGAAACCACAACAATATAAGGAAAACAATAAATCATTAAATGAGAGTAGACTCACGGTTAAGTGAAAAAGGCAATCAAATGTAGAAATTTGACCATAATAATTTTGAAGCACTGTGCAATAATAATTAAAATTAAAATTTATCTTACATCTAGAATTGAGCCAATAAAGAGCTCAAATCCTCACCTGGCCATGCTCGTCACCTCCAAACATCGTGGGTCATTGTGGACACTGTGTTTCTCCAACAAAAGGAAAAAATTAACCATACCACAATGCCACATAATCTCCATGCTTGGTAAAATTAACCTGATACAAGAAGAAAGAATAAAACTAGAACCCCAAAGCAATAGAAGAGGTATTAGTATGAATTGAAATTTTCGGCATAGCATGAAATAAAGCATGAAAATGATTAACCTAGGTCCACAAACCATAACAATGGTGTAAATAACCTCGACAATAACAAATTACCTCAAGAAAATTGGTTTAATGGAATTTTGAGAATGAGAGAATTATAGGAAATGGCCACTTGTAGTTCTCAACACCAATTGGCATACCTAGTGCGTTTGTGGCGAAATATGGAAAGAAAACCCAAATGAAAAAATTTCCGTGTGAGAGTGAGAGGTTAGGGTTTGGCAAATCGCGAGGGGCCATTAGATCTAGAGAATAGATTGGTGTCATTCATTTGGGTGGGGCTGACAGCCCATGAGAATTTCACATGGTCCTAGTTAACATGGTGGAAGGCCATTGAATCACATACTTTAAGAGACCTTAACAACCATTAAATGCATGCCTCTAGTTACGAGAGTCTGTACAACTGTGTCAATGAAATAATCAGTTGTGTAATAACATTAATATGAGTTGGAGCCTCCATGGTCAATCCCATATGCATAATTTAAAAGAATCCATTTGAAATATACCAAACACAGTCAAATATTTTGGACTTGTTGAGGTGGTCACACTTCACCTATTTCTGCGAAATATGCTACACATTATGTTAACAATAATATCATTACTCGTATTAAAACTGAATTAATAGTGATGAGCATAGGGTAGCGTAGTTGATAATTTAAAGGATGCAATTAATGGAGGTGCATATGTAATGTTATGATGTCTCCTCATATAATGCTTATATCTATAATGAAGTCTAGAAACAAAGGACCTCCACTACCACATACATTAAGAGTAATGTTCTCTAACTAATAAGGCCTAGCAAAACTTATAGCATAGAACACCTAAAACAAAAAGAGTTAATAAAAAAAAATGGTGTAGTATAGAGGATTGTGACAAATGGTATCAAAGCCCACATTAACAATTTAGGGCTTAAGGAACCACCAAAATTCCTCCTCAATGCAATGGGTACTAAGGGCTAACCAAATTGATAACAGAAAACACCAGGAAAAAGGAAGTGAATAAAAATATATGTTTTAGTATAGAGACTTCAGATAGAAGGTATTAGAGCGCAAATTAACAATTTGGGGTTTAAGGAACCACCATAGAAATAAATATGATTTTATAGATTTGAAAACTTGTGGTAAGCACTAACAATTGATTTTGTTTGAAAAAATAAGATGATCCCATGAAGTGACTACAAGAAGATGAAAGAGAATTCCCCTCTAGCCATCACCATGGGTGAACATTTATATGTCCAATAGGGAAATGGGGCCACCCCACCTTCTCAATTTATGGATAGAAATCTCCAACATAAATTGGCTTATGTTAGAAGTAGCAATGAACACCCACTAAAAGCTAGTAAGGATAAGGAAAGGATGATCCAGGGACTGACAAAAAAGTTTAACCACAAAAATGTGGAGCCTGAGGCATTAAAAAGAAACAAAAAGGGAGAAAAATCAGAGGAATTTGAAAGTGAAGTGGAGTTTGATAGAACATATCCTAGAATTCGAAAGAAAAATAGATAATTAGAGCTACAAGGGGAATTTAGGAAAACCAATCCCCCTACTATTGATGGGCACACATAGGAGAATGTCAAAGAATGACTTATTAACATGACCAAATATTTTCATGTTTATGAATATGAGAGTAACTTGAAGGCCAAATTGGCCATTTATCAGTTGTAAGGAAAATCCACTCTCTAGTGGGAGGAAGCCAAAATCGTGCACCTATTCGATGAGAAGACAATATCTTGGGAGGAATTTTGGAAGTAGTTTAAAAAAAATTACATAAGTGAATATTATTATGATGACTATGAAAAAGAGTTACATGAGTTAAGGTTGCAACACCTAGCTATGGGTGAATTTGTGGCAAAGTTTACCCACTTACTGAGGTATGTTCCTTACATTAAAGAAGAGAAAACTAAGGTGCACTGGTTTTTAAACTATCTACCCACCATTTACAAGGAAATGATTGAGTTTGGGAATCCTAAAACAATGGATGAAGAAGTAAGAAAGGCAAGGTTGCGTATTGAATAGCCCAATGCTTTCCATTCCAATGGGGGGTGCTGATGTCGTACTACAATCCTTGGGTAGAATAGCTTTTAATTTTCAAGAACTATTCATGAAATTTTCTTCAGAAGGAAAAGAAGTTGAATTAAGGGGTATCGCAGGGAAACCGAGAAAGATAATAAGCTCTAATAGAATGATAAAGCTTCTAAAGAAAGAACAACGAGGCATAATTACACAATTATGTTCACTAGAGGTTCCTACATTGAAATCATCTATTTCTCCAGATCTCCAAAAAGCCTTGGATAATCATTCCAAGGTATTTGAGACTCCCAAAGGCCTCCCACCTATTCTTGATCATGATCATACTATTCATTTGATTCCAGGAAGTGTTCCTCCATACATCAGGCCTTACAGACATTTGTATGCCCAAAAGAGTGAAATTGAACATATGGTTGAAGAAATTCTAGAGGTTGGTATAATTAAACCTAGTTAAAGTTATTTCTTTGCTCCAGTAGTATTGGTTCACAAGAAGGATGGATCATGGCACATGTGTCCAAATTATAGGGAGCTCGCCAAGCTCACTATTAAAGATAAATTTTCCATTCTTGTCATTCATGAATTATTGGATGAATTGCATGGATCAATTTACTTTAGCAAGTTGGATATTCATTTAGGATATCATTGAATCAGAATGAACACTGAAGACAATTCGAAAACAAAATTTAGAACTCATGAGGGTCATTATGAATTTTTGGTCATGCCTTTTGGCCTTACGAATGCACCTTATACATTTCAACGTTTGATGAATTCGATTTTCAAACCCTTCCTTAAAAAATTTCTGTTAGTATTTTTTTATGATATACTAATCTATAGCAAGTCTTGGAAGGATCATGTTCAACATGTTGACAAGGTTCTCAAACTATTGGAGGAGAAACAATTATATGCAAAATCTCCAAATGTTTCTTTCGGGTACAAGAGGTCGAATATCTGGGTCATATTGTATCTCATGAAGGTGTTAAGGTAGACCCTAGCAAAATTAAAACCAGTAAGCAGTTGAAAATCCCCACATCCATAAAGCCTCTATGAGGATTTCTCAATTTGATAGGGTATTATCGCAATTTTGTAAAGAATTATGGGAGAATAGTAGCACCTCTAACAACATTATTGAAAAAAGATACATTTTCAGGGACTCCAAAAGCAACAAGATCCTTTGAACATCTTAAAGAGGCAATGTGCTAAGCACCAGACTTGAGAAAAACCTTTATTGTGGAATGTGATGCCTCAGGAAAAGGAATTGGTGTTGTTTTAATGCAAGAAGAAAGACCCATTACTTTCTAAAGTCATCCAATCAAAGGAAAATATTTACACAAAGCTATTTATGAGAAGGAAATGTTCGCAATACTACATGCACTTAAGAAATGGTGACCCTACATAATAGGAAGACACTTCTAGGTAAAAAAAGATCATGATAACCTTAAATACTTTTTAGAAAAAATATTATATTCAGAAGAGTAGCAAAAAGGGCCACAAAGATGTTCAGTTATGACTTTGAAATCATCTACAAAAAGGGGAAGCAAAATGTTTTGGCAGATGCACTCTCAAGAAAGGATGAGGATGTGGAAGCATTTATTTGCACCATTTCTATTGTCTAACCATATTGGATAAATGAAGCAAGGTATGAATGGAAGAATTATGAAGAAGTGTTGGCACTCATTCAAAAGTTACAACAAGATCCCAGTACATCTAATACATTTAGCTGGAAAAATGATTCGTTATGGTAAAAATATCTATTATACCTATGTAAGAATTCCCAACTAAAACAAAAGATTCATAGGGAATTACACACCTGTCCCTTAGGAGGGCACTCAAGATTTCTAAGAACTTACCACAAGGTTAAAAAGGATTTTTTTTTGGGATGGCCTTAAATCGGATATTCAAAAATTTGTGGTGGAATTCTTGGTTTTCCAACAAAATAAAGTTGAAACAATTAAGACCCCATGCCTATTACATCCTTTATCCATTTAAAGCCAACGTTGGGAGGAGGTTTCAATGGATTTTATAACAGGTTTACCCAAGTTCGAAGGAAAGAGTGCTATCATGGTGGTAGTTGAGAGACTTGCCAAGTATGCACACTTTTGTTCATTATCTCATCCATTTAAAGAGAGTATACATTCTATTGCATTTATGGAAACAATTCGAAAGCTACATGGAAGCCCAAAGATTATTGTAAGCGAAAAAGACCCCATTTTCACTGGAAATTTTGGGACATAATTATTTTCTTGTCTTGGTACTCAGTTAGCTCATAGTTCATCTTATCATCCTCAATCTTATGGGAAAACTGAGATAGCAAACAAATGTTTGGAAGGATATCTTCATTTCTTTGTATCTAATAAACAGACATAATGGGTCAAATGGTTTCTTCTAGCTGAATGGTGGTATAACACTTCCTTCCATACTGCAACAAAGTGACCCCATTTAAGGAACTTTATGGATATCATCCACCATCCATCACATCATATTTAAGAGAAAATTCTATGGTTCAAGTAGTGGAAGATTATATCGAGCATCAACAACAAGTTTTCCAACTCTTGAAGGATAACCTCACTTTGGCACAAAATAGAATGAAACAACAGGCAGATCAACATCATAGTGAAAAAAAAATTGATGTACGTGATTGGGTATTCCTACAGCTACAACCATATAAATAAATTTCCCTCAAGAAAACTAAGAAGGATAATAAGTTATGACCAAAGTATTATGGTTAGTACAAGGTGTTGCAAAAGATAGGTACCATGGCATACAAATTCGAGCTTCCTGCAACTTCCCGAGTGCACCCAGTTTTCCATGTTTCATGCTGAAAGAATGTTATAGGTGACAAGCTCCCAGTTCAAACAATATTGCCAGAACTTGATGAGGAAGGAAAAATCATATTGGAGCTTGTAGTTAAGGAAACAAGAACTCGATAACTACGAATCGATCAATTTCAAAGTATCTCATCAAGTGGAAGAACTTACTCATTAAAGATTCCACATGGGAGGATGAGAATATTATACAGAAGCATCCAAAACTACTCAAGTGTTGAGGACCACACTTTTTCGAAGGAGAGGGGCATGTTAGGTCCCTATATTACAAGTGATTCCCCCATTAGTATTGTCATTGTATCCCTTACTGTTATTGTTGTGCTCCTATTGTGCCCATATTGTTATTATTGTGCCCCATAGAAGCCCACTATTATTATTTTTGTGCCCTTATATTATTATTGTTAGGTCGACTTTGGTTATATTGTGACCCCTTAGACTCCTATATATAGAAAGGAGGTTTTGTCATTTGTATCATCCAAGAATTTTTCATTTGTGTAATGTAAAGGAGGTTTCCCCCTCGAAGAGGCTAAATTCTAAGGTGTTTATCTCTCTTTCTATCTTATTGTGACATGGTTTCATAACAACATGCCTCTTATTAACTCTTCATATCAATTTTTAAATAAATATATTCTCAAGGAAGGTAAATGATAAATGAACATAAATACAAGGTTATTATTATGTCAAGGACCATTTAAATCCTCTTTTAGTCCCCTCTCATAGACTCATTCCCCTTATTATCATTTAGTCTTCCTTGTTAGCAGTTGGTTAATTAGATATGTAATTATTTTCAATGTACAACCTTTTAGTTCATTTGAGATAGATTTAAATTCATATCTAATTCAAATTTATATATAAATTTAACTTTGGAGCCAAACTAGAATATTACATGTCACAACCACACACTCTGCTCGTCCCACTACCTCGCTAACTCTGCTCTCCTTTAAATTTTATACCATCCTCAACGTAATTCTTCATGTCTATATACATGACAGAAACTAATATTTACAATGCACAATATCGACCCTAACATGGTTAGGATTGTGAACACGTGTTTTCTGTAAAGACACATGGAAAACATCATGATCCTTTATTCATGTAGTAAAAACTTATATGAAATAGCTTCTAGTGTATATACGATTTTGAAAGGTCCAAAATAGTTAGTTGACAAGTTAGCACATATCCCTTAGTTTAAGGAATTTTTCTTTCATTTATATTTCAAGATTTCATGCTCCATAATTTTGAATTTTCATTATATTCTTCCTAATTATCTACATAACCTCTTTGCATGTCCCATACAACCTTGAAATTTTGCTTCATATTTATGATCTACTATTCAATTTCTTTAATTTATTTTGGTCCAAACGTCACTCTATCTCTACACTTGATTGAAGGTTTGAATCAATAGAGTAATTGTTTGACTTTTTCCTTGCTCAGTCTCTCATCATCCTTTCATTGTTTACTTAATAACCCTAAGCTTCAACCTCTAAGGTTATTGTGATTTCTACTAGTTATAAAGGCTCATCTACATCCTTGTAAATGTTAGATTCTATTTGTTCGTTTCCAAAACTAGAATCAAATGTTTTCGCTTATTATCTTTAGAAAAATGACATTATTATTCCTTGATATTCCTTGTTTATGGATTTAACTAGCATCATGTTTATTTCATAAACAAAATTTGCAATGCCCATACTAATAGTATTGTTCTTCCTTCTCTAGAGAATCAATTACATAATTTCATAGATATGGATGATTTTAAATTATTCTCCTCTTCCTTAGGTTTCTAATGATTATCTTCCCTTTTCAACTGAGCTACAAATTAAACATTATTGGATGATTTTAAATTATTCTCCTCTTCCTCAAATTTCTAATGATTATCTTCCCTTTTCAATTGAGCTACAAATTAAACATTATGTCACTTCAATTTTTCTTGCATGTTTCTAATTCAACAAGTCATGTCTTGTGTTTCCCATTGAGAAGCAAAAAGTAAATTTTCTAGTAGCTAGATGTGTTTGAAATAAGGTTTTTCCATGTCATTATTTCCATATTCCTTGTCTTTCTTTCATTCTTTTCTTTGTTAACTTTTCCCCTTTTCATTTCTGTAGGTATTATTGTTCTTGTAAACTCTATCACATGAAACTCTTTTTGATGATGATGGAGTAGTGTCCCCTTTAATTCTTCAACTACCTATTGAAATAGTTTAAACTACAAAGGAGATCGTATTGATAGATTTTGGAAAAGTCATTTAAAATTGAAGTTGAGATGTTGATCATTCACAAAAAGTTAAAATTTCTCTCAAAAGTTTCCTCAATCATTGTGGATGAACATAGATAATTGATCTAGATTCACAAGCCAAACCTTGTCCATTTTTAGTGTCGATCTTCTCTCTCCTCAAAACTCTTTCGTAAGTAATGTCAATGATCCATTTTATCTACCTTCCACATATAGATTATTTGGCCTATAATATGAATTAAATGGAAGGAGATAAAGGAATGAAGACACATGGATAAATATAAAGGAAAGCATAGTAATATGTTGAAAACTCAACTTATATTAATAAGTCAAATAGAAAAACATTGTAGAACACAAACTAGTTATAATGGTGGTAGTTATCTCTATAGGGAAAGAGAGATGGAAACTACATGCATTTACAAAATCTATTACAAGAATCTAACATTTTATAATTTCAGTGTAAAGAATGAACATTCTAAGCCCAAAAGGCTAACCCTAGAAGATGAAGCACAAAAGGTTTGTGGGTCCTAAGGTTATTATTTCGTACATCAACTTCCTAGGGGCATGATGTTTACATACACTATCCATTTGGGGCACACAAAAGCTAATTAGAAATAAATATCCATGGAATATAACATTCAAATGGGGCCAAGTCATTGTATGGCAACCCATGGTCCCTCGAATTGTAAAAAAACATCAGTTAGGTCCTCAAAATCAACCCAAAAGTTTGGGACCCAAAGAGACAAAAAAATTACCAAGAGGATTATCAAGAGCCATTGAGTCAATGGAAAATATGGGTGGGCGTTGATATCCCTTATATCAATCGAAACTAAACCTTTTATAGTATCCATGCTTCTCTCTCCATCTAGTTTTCTTCCTCTTGCATCATAGGATTAAGTCAATTATTTTTTTAGTGGGAGAAATAGTGGTTGTTCACTACAATCCTATTCCTGCACTCATATCCCTTTTACAAAACACTTTAATAATGAATTTGAGTTGTTGATTTAAATTTTGTGAAGTAAAATCCATCCATTCATGATGAAAGGGCCATCCTTCATGCATGGCCAACTTCTAGCTATTTATATTGATTGTTATATGAGAAATTAGTTGTTTAAATCATCGTTGGAATTTATCCTTAAAACTTATTCTTCACTATTGTGAATGATTATAGGTTTTTATTCAGATCAATTATAATCCTAACCATTTCTGATAGAAACCACCCATTAAGTTACAATCACACTTTAATCACCAAAATCAATGATAAATTATAATTCTTGCTTACCAATTTGATCTAAACTATTTGTGGTGAGACAATAATAATTAAGGTACAATTACTTATGTAACCCTGATTAATCGTGGGTTGTTATTCTTATTTTGTGGTCATAATATTCATAATTCGCTACAATGTTAGCCCCTTTGACCTCCTACTCCTCAAAACACCATAACTAATTATTGGAAATTAATGTATCATAGTGGGTGAAATTGTAGTTGTTTTCTGTATGAACCTCTTATAAGACATTGTGAGAAATCCTAAACGTTAAATATGAATAAATTGATTAAATCTAGGATATCCATAGTAACATACTCTTAATTATGGTATATAAGGGTTGAAATGCACATATTATTCTTTACCATTGATCTAATTTTCTCATGTCTTTTAATTGTTCTCTAAAATGAAATAGGATCTCTAGTCCAACTACAAACTATTCACCCCCAAACTACCCCCATTGCATGAAAATTTGACATAATTCACCTTGAATTTTGATAGAATTCACATTGAGTATTAAATCCGTTAATGAAATAATTAAAGTATTCCTACAATTTCCCAAATTCCTCATTAAATCTTTCCATTAAAAACTTCATATGGAAATATCCTCCAATGCTCAAATTTATAGATGGACATGTTCAATGTGATAGCATGTATTCACACCATCCTTGGTGTTGCCATCACCTAGTAGGTTTTAAAATTACCATGGCTTATATTTGACACCATTTCTTTCCCAAAGGCCAACATTTCTCCAACCATTCTCATCAATACTTTTGTTAATCATTTCATCTATAAATTGTAGTATCATCTAGAACTCTCACATTTTTGACCATATAGATTTAATGTTAAGATCAAATATTCCATACCATATTGCTATAATTCTCCATCCCATGAATTTTACTATATTAGGTTGTGGAAGGTGTTACATGTTCATTTGACTCAATATCCAAGGTTTGTTAGGAAGATGGGGTTACAAAATTCAATTTCTCTAGTTTCGTCAAAATGAAAAATAAATTCCACCATCGTGTTTAGCTCTTCAAGAGCTTTCTGGAAATATAAATTATATCTCAATATGACTCCTAGGATTGAAATTTATCCTTATCCAAAGTTTCTCCAATCATATGGAGACACTTCAGCATTGTGTTGCCACGTGGCATTCAAATGGTCCCTATTCAGCCCACATGGTCCTTGTCTAGGCTACATGGTACTACCACGTCAACTTAGGTTTGGGGCCCACTCTATCTTTGTCTATTGTGTTTGAAATACTTCGATGTTGTGTTCATTTCATGGCCAATCTAACATTTAAATGTTTTATCACCCTTCACCATAGCTGGACCCCCCAAACGTTCATATTTAATAGCATTGAGCGTGACTTGCTCTTCATCAAAATCCCTCCCACCAGATAAATATCTAAGCTACATCATATCACAGCCTGCAAAGAAGTGTGCTCCCTCAATACTCTTGAATCCATAGTTCCTTGCATTCTCTAACTCTACCATAATGTAATCCAGCCCCAAATGCATGTAATCCTTTACATACAGTCAAGGTAAGGTTTCCACTCTTGTATCCAAAATCTTTCCATTCATTCTCTTGTGAGGTTAATCTAGAGAAGTCATAAATGGACCGTCATAAGTGTATGCACCCTTGCCACATTTTGGATTCCTAGATTTTGGATCCAAGGAGCTTTCAATAGAGAGATACAACCCTAGATGTAGTTGGATTGTGAAATATTTATCTTGTCCAACTAAACATGTAGGTTGTGGACAAGGGAACTTAGAATTTCTAGGCCCACACTCCAAATACCCCAATGTTATCAACTATAAAAAGGAAAAATATAGCTTTGCGATGATTGAACCTCTTTACAGGGGTGTTAACCCTTACAACCACCAATTCCTAGATAATTAGATTTCCTTCAAAAACACTGAGGTAGGGGGAAGAGACATAAAATCAAGAAATTTCACAAGGAATTCCTTAAGATTAGGGCCTCTTCCTAAAATACCAAATTTCTAATAATTATGACCAAGGCCAAAGAATAGGGTCTAAGTAACATTTAGCCATGTCTAGAGTGAACAAAAAGGAAACCAACAAAGTCTAAATTACATCAGGTCCAAAATAGGAGAAAGACATGACTCCAAATGTTAATTTCCCTAACTTGAACACTGTACAGGGTAATTGATATATATATATCCAAATAAAATGCCTAATTCAATCTATCTAACGCCTTAAATGAGATAGAACTTATCCATTCATTAGAAAGGGGGTATGCAAGCTTGTGTTATCATTTAAAGGGTTATAAATCATCTTTCAAAAGAGTGAATCTCATGGTATTATATCTTGTTACAATTCTCAGTTACAACAATATATAAGAGTGCATAAACCCATAAAATTGTCACATACTTCATAAAATATGTAACCGTAAACTCTAACTAGATAATCATTTAACACATAACATATAAATTAAACTCATAACATATAAGATAACCTCTAGTCATGGGTATGGTGGTGGGATACCCGATTCATACACATATAAGATAACTGAGAACTTATGAGATAACATGTTAACTGACAGAACTTCAGACAATAAATCATAAGCATATAAGTGATTTCACAAATTCATGAATATAGAAACAATCATACAATTCGAGCAATTCTCGCCACCATGTATAATTAAGATAGTGCATCAACCATGGATATACAATGATTTATATAATATTTAATGAATTATATAGAACCGTAAACAAACCAAAAGTAGAGTCAGCATAGTAATCATCCATAAATCACATATGCATAAATTATTGTACTTATATGAGTGGATTATTTTAGTTGGATACTAAAGGAAAAACTTCCACTCTCCACCGAGCGATAGGTCAATTACACTACAATATTTAATCTAGTTAACAAACACTAAGATGGATTTCGAGTCGGAGGAAATGATTGTGCAAAAAAAATTAATATCAATGGCCTAGTGAAACACCCAAGAGATGGAGTCCACTATCCTCGTTGTTCATCAACTACTCTCTAGGAGTAAGCACCATAATGAATAACACACTCTTTGAGCTATAAATAAAATTGGTTCACCCAAATCTAAAGGTAAGTAAATTACATAGCTTGAAGGGATTTGACCTAGAATGAAGGTGGTTCATTATCATTTGGCAAGTACTTAGTAGTTCATCTACCAAAAAAAACTCCTAAGTGGTCCATCATCCAAACATAAAGCAACCAATGGTTTTCTTATTCAATGAAATTCACAAAGGCCATACAAGGTTCGAAAATGATTTTAGCGGTATTAAATATAGTCACATGAACTAACACCTAGGATCACAGAGTACATTATTAAGTTCTATGAGAAAAAATTCAGGGTCATAAAGCACAAGGACAATGCTAGTTTCAATACTACTCATTCATCCACGTTATGTTCAACCACTCCACATTGTTCAAATTTGTTCATGAAGCATTCTATTCTCCAGGAGCACAATAGTGCCTACACATCAAAACCAAAGCTAGAGAGAAAACATGGCCAACTAAGGACCAACCCCAAGAGTCACACCATGAAATGAAGGTAATCCAACATTATCCAAAGAAAGCGTACTCTTGTTCCCTCTGTTGTGCATGTGTATATATATATATAATATATATATATATATATATATATTCTTTATGTCCTAGTGTGCTCTAAGGGAGTCTCATCTTGGCTCTTGAAAGTTGTTTCCAAAATGACATTTTTTAGGTTGTCCCTTTTACCTATGAGGGGAAAGGTAATGGGAACCAACCTCTCATTGCAATACCTAGTTTAATCTCATCATGGCTATTAGTAAAAATTATTTCTCCCTAATCACATCATACCAAAATTATGTCAAGTAATGGTTTTCAATAAAATTCAACATTTATGTTTGGGATAGGTGATGGAATTTTAGAACAAGTGAGCAAGCAAGTGACTTCTCTCAAACCAAGAATCCATATGGCTATCGAATTTTCAAAATTTTTAATTAAGTTTAGAGAATAAATTTTCATTCTTGATCATGTATTAGCAAACCATGGTTTCTGCCATGTTGGTATTGTTGTCATATTTATTATTACAAAAGGTAATGTTAAAGGGGGGATGTTACAATTGTAATGTATCTAGCCAATTTTTTATTACAATCAAGGTAATCGAGTAGGTTGAAAGAAAACCCAACTTCCTAAAATGCATTGTAAGGTGAAAGAAATGCAAATAAAGGAAAACAATTCAAATGTGATCATATAACAATGAAAGAAAGTACCATAATGTATGTTATTCCATAAATGTAAAGTTAATTCATATGACAAAAGAAAACAAAAACTAAATTGGAAACCTATGATAGGTAAAATGAACATTTTTCATATTCGTAAGCAATAAATAAATACTTTTTTCACCAAATGGGTACGAATAAGAATTGTACCAACAAACAATAGTCTATTACAAATTCCACCCTTGTTCTAGGGAAATGTATCCGAAAGGGAGAAACTACCTGTGGTGAGGCTTTAAATATCTCACACTCATCCTAATTCTTATATTACATACATACACAAGGAACTAACACTTACACCTCGGAAAATTCAACCAAAAAAATCCCATTCAACAAAAATATTTTATGTCATAACTTACACAATATTATAAATGTGATCCATGTCATTGCACCATATTCACTCACATTATTTCCCTTTCCCCTCTAGCACTTTCTAGAATGGCCATAGAATATCTTTTGTTTGGAACCTAGAATTTCAACATCTACAAATGTTACTTTTGTCACAACCCTTGCCCATAAACAAATAAAGAGATCAACCTAATGAAATAGGAGTGCAAAAATACTGACGATAATTAACAAAGAACTTGTTTTAGAAACACCACTTCAATAAGCCATTGTCTTGGTTTATATATGCATGGAAAAATGAGATTGCATGCCTCATACCGAGTCTTTATATCTCTTGTTATGAACATGTATCCTCAACACAGATAAGAAATAAATGAACATGAATACAAGTTGAATAGTTAATTTTAAGTGATATAAAACCCATAGATCCACTCTCCTTATCTTCACATGGAGTCATAACCCCCTCTTTTCTTCTCATCTTCCTCACTTTTAGCCACATAGGTCTAGACATGTAACCTTTTTGGATTTTGATATACAATCAAGGCTTGGGCTAAACTAAGGTATTACAATTATAGTATAGGTATGATAATAAACAATGGAAACAAGGGCTATGTTAATCAACTCCAAAAATATTACTTACTCATTTTGTGTACAACAACAACAAGTTAGATGAAGTTAATATATGTAAATATATTAGATTAATTATGAAATAAGCTATAATCATAGCACTACAAAAGTATTAATTAAGGAAGGAAAACTTATTTTGGTCTTGAAAAAAACTTGAATCAATGCACTTAGGTTATGGGAAAAAATTAACTTGAGAAATTACATTGATTCTTATAATATTATATGGACATGAAGCTTGAGCTTGCGATGTCTCTTCAAAGTCATGGAGGAAAATTGAATATATCTATAGGTATTTACAACTTATAATTTTAAAATTAAGAGGGAGATGCCCTATCCTATCCTCCTTGCAAATATTCGTCTATTCCCCATTGAGAATATAACTATGACTAGGTATCTAATGTATAAGTATAAAAAAAGACACGTGAGATGAAAGATAAGAAGGAAAAGGAATATTTTAACAACCTATATCTATATAAAATTTTAAAAACCTTGGTAAAACTTACTAATTGGAAAAATACCAATGACAAAAAATTTGGTAATATTTCTATAAAAATATTCAACCTGTAAAGATTTTATATGGTTTTTCAAAAAGTTCATTGTTGTTTTATAATAAAATTCTTCTATCATATAGAATTTATGCAATTGTTTTAAGAAAAAATGAGAAATGGGTAAACTTTTGAGAAAATCATTATATGGTTTCTCAAAAAGTTCATTGTTTTATAATAAAATTCTTCTATCATATAGAATTTATGCAATTGTTTTAAGAAAAAATGAGAAATGGTTAAACTTTTGAGAAAATAATTGATGAGATGTAGCTCCTCAAACTTTCTCTATATAAGATTGTTTCAAATACTAGTCAAATATACCCACAACTTATGAGGGGTTGCATAAAATTTCTATTGCTTCATTGAACCATTAATGAATAGAGGAAGATGTCACTTTGTAGAATATTGATACCATAAAAAATAATATAACATTTAATTGCAATAAAGTCATATGAGATAATAAAAGTTAAGATACTGTAAAGAGTTTATTCACTCTAATTATTAATCTAATATAGATTACTTATTTTTTTTATTTTATTATAACTCGATTAAAAAAGAAAAACAAATTAACTAAAGCATTAATGAATTCTCCTTAACTCCACTTTGAAATAAGGTGTTAGACTATCCCTAAAGTATTATGGGATGAAATAATTGTTTAATTTTTGTGATACAAAGAGTGAGGAGGATAAACAATACTTAATCTTAAAAAATATACTTATATAAACATTAAATCTCAAATTTAATATATTTGCAACAATTGACATTTATATATTCTAAACTCGTCAACATTATGAATATAGTGGTTTCATCTTAGAAATGAAATTTCAAAACAAGCTAACTAATCCACTTTCATTTTTCTAAAAATTGGTTGTCTTAGCAAAATAAAAATAATCTTCTTATTCTTGGTCATCGGAGAACGTCAAGACTATACTGTTCAACCCATTGTTTACCGTCAATTAATTAGTATTTCATTTTGGATACGGAACTATAGCATCCATTCATGGTTGATAATCAATTAATCAAGGTTTTAATTTAAATATTTTATTATTCAATTTAATATATAGAGAAAGTGAAATAATTTATTTTTTATAATATTTGAATTTATTTTATAAAACATATGTTATTGATTAATAAGTTCAAAGTATGACCTATGATTTTGCTTATAATTTAAGTTCAAAATTTTATTGTAAAGATTTGACTTCCCCACATCAAATGCTATTGGTAAAAAATACCATGAATATATAAATCTTAAAGAATCAACAACAAACCCATCGATTACCAACTCAAGGTTATACTAATTACTTTATCAGCCAGTCAAAGTATAAATCAACATTAGTCATTTAAAATTGATCTGTGGGATAAATTCCTATTCTCTTGAAGACTTTTTTTTGCAAGGTTATTTCAAATGAAATATTATTTTGATTTATAGTGAAAAGAACTTCCGCATTTCCAGAGGTTCACGAGGCACTTTCATTTTCGCATTTTAATTTGAACCCGATATTCACATTCATAGCTCAAACTGGTTTTGACTTATGCTTATGAATAACTTCATAATCTCTCTACTATTTCTGGGCCGTTGGACACTGATGCTCCAGTCTTTGTCTATGGTTTATGTCTTGGCATGGTTTTGATCCATGCATTCAATGTATTATTGGGTTTAGGTTAGTGACAGCCCTAAGGTGGCTTATGGTACTTATGCCTACACTAATACAATGATGGTGTTCTCATTATATTATGGGGTTACTAATTTGCAAGTTTAAAACTAACAGTATTTATGTTATTTTGCTGACTTTAAAATCTAAAAAATGTATATATAATTTTATTTTTATATTAATAAAAATATTTTTTATATATATATATATTATATATATATATATATATATATAACCATTTTATATCTCAAGAGAGTGAATGCCACATTGAAAAAACGCTTTGTGTAAGTACTTTATAGATTGTGAAATATTTTTTTATATAAATAAACGTATAAAGACCAATAAAGCTATTATTCGATTATTTAATGTAATTCAAACTAATTAAATAAAAATATACTTATTAATTTAATATAAACCTAATTATAAATTGGTTAATATAAATTTAATTATAAATAAGTTAATAAAGAATGGGTTAATAATTGTTTATTAGTTAGTTTATTAAAATTTTAATTAGTTTAACATTCTCAGGTGATTTAATTCAGTAAATTTATTTGAACATGAATAGATATCAATCGGTTCGCTATGTCCAGGGTTGTTCAATGCTAGGGTGGACTCCACCCGGAAGGGTTGTTCAATGCTAGGGTGGACTCCACTCGCAAGGGGTCACACCCCCGACCTATTTACTGACCTGACCCCAAGAGCTTTCGGGATTCAATCCTGTGACCTCCTATTGGTGAAGCACTTGATTGACCAATTGAGCTTTGAGGCTAATACGAATAGATACTTAATGTTATCTAATGATATATAGTTATGATGTATACCTAAAATGATATGTTATATTTTAACATAAAAATAAAATATCTAATAACATGAAACATATCAAAATATATAATTGATATAATTGATTAGATTTGAGTGACAAGAAGTAATTGAAGTAATTAATGTGACATTTAGAAACTTGATTGGTTGCATGTTTCATATCAAAATATATAGTTGATTAGATTCGAGTAACAAGAAGTAATTGAAGTAATTAATGTGACATTTAGAAACTTGATTGGTTGCATGTTTTTTTTTCATTTTTTAAGGAAGTTGTTTAACTTATATAGATGATTAAGGTCATTTTCAAATATGGATGATTCCTACCCTATGTCTAAAAGTAATAAGGAAAATTAAAATTATTTAGTTAGCATGAAATACTTTAGAATATTTTGAATTAATTGATATAAATTAATATTTTAACTTTGATATATATCTAATATTTTAATTTACATATATATTAAATATAATTTTAATCTATATTGGGTTGAGCTTAGAAAAATACAATATCGTGATAATGGATCTATTTATGGACCTAAAATATAGACAATTCCAAAAATTAACTATAATTAATCTAAATTTCTAAACTAATTACAATGTGCTATAATTTCTAAACTAATTAGAACGTGTTACAAATAAATTTAAATTTCTAAACTAATTACAATGTGCTATAATTTCTAAACTAATTAGAACGTGTTACAAATAAATTTATTGAAGTCAATACAAAGGTTCCTCAATATTTATTTTCTAATTAAATATATCATAATATCATTAAAATGATTGAAGAATATTATTCTCATTTCTTTTTTTATATAATTAAATATAATAAATAAATAAAAATAGTAAATAACATAATTTACACTATCAACTTTACCAATCAAGATTTTATTTAGAAATTAACTTAAATTTTTTTATTTATTTAAATTTATTAAATATTAAAAAACTAAAAAACATAAAATATAATTTTTTAAATATATAAAAAATTAAAATTAAATAAAATAAATTATTATTATTTTTTTATTGCTATTATTTTTCCCCACTTTTATATTATGAAATATAATATTTTAATTTAGTCATCCTAACTTGTGTTGTATTTCATTTTAATATCAATTTTACCTTCCAAAACACAAAAATTAACTTTGATATTAAGAAAAATAAATATCTAACAAAATTTTTACAAAATAGAAAATTAGTGAAAATAGAATAAAATATTACTCTTTATGTCACTCGTTCCTCCAATATGAGCTTCATTTGTGTCCTTATGCTCAATAAACACTAAAAAAATTAAAATATCATTTTATTTTATTTTCGAGCTTTTAAAAAAAAAAATTATTGATCATACTTATCTTCTCTTTTCTGCGCATTAAAATATGGAGGCTAAAAAGATAAAATAGTAGGTGAATCATAGACTTGAGTTACTAGTCAAAATGGAAAGATTAGTTGTGCCACCCGTGAACATGGCACCTATCTAACTCATTATCTCATAGCTAGGTTTTAGCTTGCCTATCAGCCATACATACTCCTCTAGCTGGTTAGTCTTCTAGTCACTAGGGAGTATGGTTCAATTCCTCCCAGGTTGTTGTGTGATATCACATGGTTCTCATTAGTTAATGCTACCAAGTCACTTGTGTGTTGTGCCATTATGTGTTCAAGGGAAATATCCCCCTCATTCGGTTATCTACAGTCCTTGTTGACCTTTTTGTGTTTTCCATCCATATGTCAGTTGTGCTTCATCACTTTATGATTTCGTTTATTCACATCATCTATCAATCTATTGCATGTCAATTGATATGGGATACATCAAGGCCCTCATTTTATGGATCTTCTCTTATCGACTTTAGCTCATTATCCAAAAACATGATATAGAAACCAATATTACATTGTTGTTTGCAGTCCTTAATGGTAGGTTTGCTCACAATTGATAATGGGTTTACCTCATAGATTCTAGATCAGTTGAGTCCATTGGTGTTCAATGTCAACTCATTTATTCACACTTAGTGGATTGTGCTAGGTACTTTTGTAGAAATTTCTACAGAGCCAACTCTGATACCATGTAGAAATTCTGCAAATTCTCTACAATTCTTGCACTGAGACCATGTAGAAAATCTAAGTATAGATTAACCCGATAATGCAATATACCAAAGGAAAATACTATAACCTACTTCTAATATCAATTTGCAAAAGCTTAAAGATCGAGCTATCGAGTTGAACACATATAACCAGAAGAAGAAAAATCAATGCACAATACACATGAAAATACTTTGGGGAAAGCCTCAACTAAAAACCCCACTATCTGCATTATCATACAAGGTGGAAATACATAGAGATTATACAAAGCGTTAGCTCTCACAGCTAGCCATCTCTTAGTACAATCCTCGAAGATTCTCATTGGCAATCCTAGCTTCTCACAAGCCTTCCTCTCTGCCCTCTAAGCTCCTATTTCCTTGCCATGTTCCTTTCGGATGATTCACCTTCAACCAAGTGGAACACTGCTCTTACATACTGTAAGACTGCGCAATCCTCGAAGAACCTTACCTTGACTGCATGCATGAGTTTCCTTTATAGGAAAACACATCCAACTCATAGTACAATGTCCTTGACATTAATCTCAATAGGATCTTTCTCTGAATAAACATGCATGAGTTCTTGATGAGGGAATCTTCAGTTATCTAGAGTACATTGGTTGAGTGCATGATCCAAAATTGATCTTGAAACTCTCTAAGTATTCATGAACTCTCTCTAATTTATGCCAAAGATTAAAAATCTTTTGAATATCAAGCTTATCAGAGGAATCCTCATGACAGTTGCTAACTGCGATCAGCACAGTTCAACAAGGGTCATCGATTAAGCACACGGAGCGGCGAACCATGGTAATGCGCACTGTCGTGAATTAGCAAAGTCAACAATGGTTTGAGTCAATGGGGTAGGAATATGATATGCAATTGTCGCTAATCGCATATCGAAGGGTAAACCCCTCGAAGAAGGAGAGCTACATGTGCCCGGACCTGAAAAATCATGAAATGCAGCGGAAAGTGTTTCAGTTCTGTCCAAGGCGGGATTCCAGGGAAACTGGTAGGATATCGGAAGGGCTTCGATCAGTAAGCAGTTTAGACCAAGAGCCACCCAATGCCACATAGCAAGGGACATGCATTCGGTAGAAGAGATAGAAAGCTACTCACATCGGATGGGTAAACATCGAGCAAGTTATCTGCCCGATATATGCGATGACCGTAGGATCTGGAGGGTCCAGATCAATAGCGAAGATGCGACCCAATGGATGACCAAATTTGACGAAGTTATAAAGAAGATTGTGCGGGATTTTGAAGTCCAACGTGGACAATGAGTCGGCAGAGATTCATGCTTCGCTGGCATTCTTGGAGTAAATGGAAATATCGACCATTTCAAACGATCGAGTGTTTCTGGTGAACCTGACACACTCATCTGTTAAAAGAATAGGTGGCCACCTCCCTATAATGTGTTATGCAATTACTGTAACCATCGAAAGAAAGGATTCAAGAGGTTAGAGGCAGGGAAATAGAAAGCCGAGAAGTAGAAACAAATAATCTAACAGGGAGGGGAGGTGGCAACTCAGGAAGTAGTAAGCATATCAATGCAGAGAAACTAGAGTCGAGTTCACTGTAATAGGCAAGGCCGCTAGAGGTTGGAGGAAAATCCATAGTGCCAGAGAGCTCTAATATACTTCCAAAGAGCCACGAGGCTGCAGTGAAGTTGTAGCATAGCAGGAGATCAAATGATCGAGCTTTGGCTGGTTGTATGAGGTGTGTCAAAGATAGGAGAATGAATCCCAGAGAGAAATAGAGAATTCTGAGGGAGTTAGAGAATCCAGAAGCTCAAGAAGCTCAGAGCATTGACTGAAGCAGTCTAGTCCAAAGAAGCCTAGACCTACCTATAGAAAAAGGACAACCACTGGTGAGATGGCATTCTAAGCCCATTGTTTTAGCTATAAACGAATGGATTTAAGTGTAGCACTTGTAAAAGAATTGAAGCCATAATCGTAGAGAACCTAATGGAGTTGATTATAGCTCAAGGAGATGTATCCCAAGATATCATGGTGAACTCCATATTATATTGTTGTCTGATGGGTTTGTTGAATCACTCCTTTATTTACTGTTATTTGTGTTTCACATCAGCATAAACAAATGAACATAAGCACTCTATAGTAAAAAAAAAAATACAAGCATACACCTATATTTTCAAGAATTTCTTAATTCCACATTGGTTAATCATTAAGACTTGGGAAAATTTAAAGCTTTGGAAGTGGGAGAGGTTTCTGTAAGTCAGACAAGAAGCCTAAGAGCCCCATTTTCAGATCAGGTGGTATCAGAGCTTAAGATTGATTAAGCCCACCTTCAAAGAAGGTTGTATGAAAATGCTTGATTGATAGGGCAAATATTGCTTGTCTGAAAGGTGTGTGGACTATCAAGGATTGATTGTCTCATTGACTGTATGCTTGGTTCCAGACTGACTATTGTTTGAGTTTGTAGAGGTGAAGGGAAAGCTATTGATAGCTCAATCCAGGAAGGACAAGAAGGAAGAATGGCTGAAGGCATTCCTCTATCCCAAAGGACCTCAAGGCATTCCTTGAAGCACAAAAGGTGGTTGGACGAGGTTACTCAATAAGCTCTTTAATAATATTGTTTGAATTTTTTTTTGTGCATTTTGAAAATGACAACTTCTACAAGTGAGTTCTCAAATTCTTCTTGCTCCCCAAGTTCCTTTGATCGAGACATGAAGCAAGACTTGTCCACCATGATAGATATGGTGAGATAAACGTATGAGGATGGAAGGAAGAGCAGCATACTTAGAGAGCAGTTGAATTTTGTGGAGGAAGAGAAGTAGATACTTTCTGGGAAATTGCAGGAAATGGAGAAGCAACTTCATATTGCAAATATGAACTTGAAAAGGATGCATGAGTTGGAGTCACGACTCTTTGTTGCCAAAGAAGCCATGGCCAAGTATCAGCTTGAAGAAGAGGCAAACCATTCATGTTTGTCTTCAAATTCTTCTAAGAATGCTTACATTAGTTCCTTTGAAAAACATACCAGAGGCATAGGTTCCAAGCTAATGTCCAAGATGGGTTATGAAGGAAAAGGATTGGGAAAACATGCACAAGGTATTTTTGAGCTAATAATGGTTGATGAAAGGCCTAAGTATTTGGGTCTTAGCTATGGACAGTCTTATGGAGAGAGTTCGAAAGTTGCCATGAAGGCCATTGAAACAGTTCCAAAAAGGGGTTTCATTGCAGGTCCTCTACCTTATAAGTGTGAGGATTGTGTTTAGCAGGAATTCAATAGCTTAAAAAATCATTCGCAGGATGCAAGCATTCAGAAGCACACACTTGAACCAGAGAGTTGTGGAAACTCTGACAACCTTGAAGAAAGTGATGGTGTTCCAAAGGGAGCCACTTCTTCATTTGCTTCGGCTCCTCATGAAGGCAATAAAGGTGAAAGAGGCAGGTATAAATCTGGTTCTAAACACATTGCTTTTGATTTCGTAAAGCATGGAAAAAGAACTCGATGTTCCTTTTGTGCTTTGGATAACCATTATGTTTCTAGATGTTGGAAGAGGATGGCCACATATAGGAAACTTTTGATGGAAAATAAGCAAGCAGCCAGAGGTCCATTAGCAAGGCAAATCATGTTGTAAAAAGGATGCACATGTGTTGCACTTACTGCCATAAGCAAGGGCATCTTGCTGAAAGGTGTTGGACTTTGAATCCAGCACAGCTTCCACCAAAGCTGAAGGAGAAGGTGGAAAAATAAAATGGCAGTGATGGAAATAAAGATTCCATGATTGATGTGTTTCAGGATGATTCACATATTGATGCTGATATGCAAACAAAGGAAGGACCTTTGAAATGGTTTGGTAAGAAATTGTTAGAATTCTTATCCAATTAAGACTGCATGTCTATTGATGCATCTGTTTGCATTTCTTTGTGGAATAAATGCAAATTACATGATCTTACCAAAATGGTGAATGGAAAGAAGTTGAGTAGGAAACTCACTTTATTGCTACAACAGTATGTTCATTTCGGCTTTGAAAGTATAGTGTACTTAAGCAAAAGTTGAAATATGGAATGCATGCTTGAGCATGAGATGCATGTGATGTTGGCTTGGGAGAAGTTAACTTGGTCTACAAAATGGATATAATGATGAAATGCTTCATCTTTTGGAAAAGAGTCCTAAGGTCTTTTTCATACATTCTTGACTTGAAGAGTCGTTTGTTGTAAAGGCATGTTTTATTGGCTTGTTATCTAGTCAATAATTTGAATGTAGATATAAGACATGGAAGGGTTCACAAGATGTGAAATCTGTTTCTTTGTTGAAACAAGAGTTGGTCCATCCTGTTGTTGTTTGTATGCCTATTGTTGTTAACAGTTGTTGTTGGCAACTTTTCAAACATGTACAAATGAAAGTTTTGTGGAGTAGATGTACTTCACATTCACTTGAGCCACCTTGGACCAAGGATCAAGGAAAAGAAGTTCAAACTACCTTCTATAAACTTCACAACAGAAGTTCTGCATGAAGTCAAGGAGGAAAACCGTTCGTTTTGAGACAACCAACCCATCCAAGAAGGGAAATGGTCAGAGATTTTGGTTTAGAGGCACCATGTGAAGGCAAGTGTAGGGAAGCTAAAAGAAGAGGGTGTTGTTACTCTCATTTACTACTTAGATCAATATATCAATCTTTTGGTGGACCAAAAGTTCTTTTAGTGGGAAGGCGTGATCCAAAATGGATCCTGAAACTCTCTAAGTCTTCATGAACACCCTCTAATTTATGCCAAAGATTAAAAATCTTGTGAAGATCAAGCTTATCAGAGGAATCCTCATTACAGTTGCTAACTGCAATCAACACGGATCAACGAGGGTTGTCGATCAAGCGCATAGAGAGGCGGACCATAGTAACGCGCGTTGTCGCGAATTAGAAAAGTCAGCAATGGTTTGAGTCAATGTGGAAGGAATCTGATATGTGATTGTCACTAATTGCATATCACAGGGCAAACCCCTCGAAGAAGGAGAGCCACATGCACCGGGACCTGAAAAATCATGAAATGCAGTGGAAAGTGTTTCGGTTCTGTTTGAGGCGGGATTCCACAGAAATCGATAGGATATCAGAAGGGCTTTGAGCAGTAAGTAGTTTAGACCGAGTCCCACCCGATGCCACGTAGCAAGGGACATGCGTCAGGCGGAAGAGAGAGAAAACTGCTCACATCGGATGGGTAAACATCGAGCAAGTTATCCACTGAATATGTGCGATGACCGTAGGATCTGGAGGGTCCAAATTAGTGGTAGAGATGTGACCTGATGGATGACCAGATTTGATGAAGTTATAAAGCAGATTGTGTGGGATTTTGAAGTCCAACGTGGATGATGAGTTGGCAAAGATTCGTGTTTCACGGGAATTCTTGGAGTAAATGGAAATAACACCCATTTCAAATGATCGAGTATTTCTGGTGAACCTGACACACTCATCTATTAAAAGAATAGGTGGTCACCTCCCTGTAACGCGTTATGGAGTTACTGTAATTGTTGAAAGAAGGGATTCAAATGGATAGAGGCAGGGAATGAGAAAGCTGAGAGGTGGAACCGAATAGTCAGGAAGCAGATTGGCTTTAAAGCCATAGACTGGCCGAGAGGAGTGGAGACAGCTCAAGAAGCAGGAAGCAGATCAGTGTAGAGAAACTAGAGCTGAGCTCACTGTAATAGGCAGGGTGAGAGAGCTCTAATAGACTTCAAAAGAGCCACGAGGCTGCAATGAAGTTGCAGCATAGTAGGAGATCAAATGATTGAGCTGTGGCTAGTTTTCTGAGGTGTGTCGAAGATAGCAGAATGATTCCTAGAGATAAGTACAGAATTCTCAGGAAGTTAGAGAAGCCAGAAGCTCGAGAAGCTTACAACACTGACTGAAGGAGTTAAGTCTGGAGAAGCCTAGACCTGTCTGTAGAACAAGGACAACCAGGGGTAATATGGCATTCTAAGCTCATTGTTTCAATTGTAAACCAATGGAGTTAAGTGTAGCACTTGTAAAAGAATTGAAGCCATAATCCCAGAGAGCCTAATGGATTTGATTAGAGCTCAAGGAGACGTAGCCCAAGATATCAGGGTGAACTCCATATTATATTGTTGTCTTATGGTTTTGTTGAATTGCTGCTTTATTTACTGTTATCTGTGTTTCACATTAGCATAAGCAAATGAACATAAGCACTCAACAGTAAAAAACAAATTCAAGCATACACTTATATTTTCAAGCATTTCTTAATTCCGCATTGGTTAATCATTAAGACTTGGGAAAATTTAAGGCTTTAGAAGTGGGATAGGTTCTTGTAAGTTAGAAAAGAAGCCTAAGAGCTCCATTTCAGATGAGTGCATGCATGCATCAACTGACTGATAACCCACAATTAGCTCCTCAAACAATTTGGAACTAATTTAACCGGACTTAACTCAGTAAACTGAGCTAACTAATTACAACTCAAATATAACTCAATCTTATGTCCTTAATTAAGGGATAATCTCCTTAACTTAAGGGATAACTGTTGCATGACTTCAGAAAGACTTCTAACTTGAATTTCTCCAACTAATTAATCCATAGTGAATTAATTAATTATTTCCAAGCAGCTAGTGAGACTAAATTCGATTTTAATTCACAATTTTAATTCAAGGACAAATTAAAATTAGAATATTTTGTATTCTATTTTTATCATTTCTTGTTGCTATTTTCAACACTCCCTCTCAACAAGAAATGAATTCAACTTGATCCCAATCATGAACCTTTGGAATATTATGCATTCAACACTTCTCTCTAGTGTTATTGCTCGAGAAACTCTAGAAACAAAAAAACCGCCCAACCTAAATCAGTATGATGCATCTGTCATCAAAGTATCTAACTACTATTGCCTCTGTCAACTAAAAACTTTGTTCCTCTGCAGACTCTTCCTTTCTGCACTATTGTCAATCCTCCTCTGTGCTCTTCAGTATTTGACTGCTCTAGCCTCAGTCACTTTGATCCCTAACTGCGTCAATCCCACTGATTCCTCCCACTACTATGTACTTTGGGCTCCTGTAGCAACGTACCATCCATGAGATAAAACCTCTCAATGGACCCTGCCCAATTTCATCCTTCATGGGACTCTCACTTCACATCACCCCACGTCACACCTAGAGGTATAGTTGGATGTGATCCATCTTCCCACTTGGATTGAAATTCCCCTCTAATGGAGATATCTGCATGAGTGGATCTCTTCACTCAGTCTCCTCTCTGCTTCTCTAATTGTGACTCCTCCACAATTGTCTGAGACTTCTTTTAGGGCTACATGTTGAGAGTTAATTTACTCTCCCTTTCAACCACCAAGTCTCTAACATTTTCCTTGCTCCTCAAGGATTTTCATGCATCTTTAACCTCAAGAGCATACAGGTTCTTAACTCGTGAACTGATCTGTTTCACCTATCTCGTGGCGATGTCTAAGGAAAACCTTTCCCTTACAGAAGATGAGATCATATCCTTTGTCCTCCAACATCGCGACTGATACTAAGTTCTTATTCAGTCCAGCCACATAATTCACATCTGTCAAGGTGATAGGAGCTCCATGCTCCCTCTGAAAAGCAACTGTGCATACTCCTGAGACACTATACCTTCCATCATCACCCATCTTTGCCTACTCCTAAAAAGAAACTATGCCTACTCCTGAAAATCAACTGTGCCTACTCCTCCCAGGTACTGAATAAACTTTTATCATTGGTAATGTCGAATGAGGCTCCACTGTCAAGATACCAAACACAACCCAACATCGATGATACCATGCATGCAATGAGGGTAAAGTCCATTTCAAACTGAGAGGTTAATGCCTCACCTTTCGATCCTTCCAAGGATCCATTCTTGGACTTCTTCAATGGGAAATTAGTCGCATAATGTCCCATCTCGTGACAATTAAAGAATCTCACTTTAGACTTGTCACCCCTTTTCCCTCCATGAGAAGAATTCGAATTGGAATGGGAATCCTTGCCCTTCCCTTTCCTTCCCTTACTTTCTAAGGTCAGATTTTCTTCATCCTCATCCTTAGATGAAAAAACATCTCGCGTGCTCCTCTTGATCTCCTTTTGCATCAGATCCAACCACAGTTGTTCCCAATCCGGTAATTTCTCCCTTCCATTCACAGTGTCCTGGTACCTATTTCAGCTCTTTGGAAGGCCAAGGAGAGTGAGGCTCACCATATCATCATCAGCAGTAGTTATTCCCACACTACCATGCTCATCTCTACAGGTGGTAAGTTTGTTCAGATATGTTGAAATATTATCGCCCTTCTTCATCTTAATTCTTCGAAGATTATGCTTGAGCGCCAATTTCCTCTAGTCACTATTGTTCTGGTAGAGGTCCTTTAATGTCTTCCGCATTGAAAATGGAGTATCCTTCCCATGGATACTCAAGACAATATGGTCTCAAACTCCCTCAAGGATGATCCATCTCACCTTCACCACACACTTCTTCCACTCAGCCAAATCTTGTGCATTAGTTTAAGCTGGCTTTGGGATTTCTTGATCAATGAAATCCTTCAAGCCATTGTCTTCTAATACAACCTCCATGTGATATTTCCATTCTATGTAATTCGGGCTACCTTCCAAGGCATACTCGAGTCTCAAGCCATAGGATGCAATTAGCCAATCTTGAAGTATGATAAGAATTCGATTTACACCTACAACCCCGAAATTTAAACTTTGAATTCTCTTCTCCATATACTGTTCACTACTTTGATAAACTTGGCTCTGATACCATGTAGAAATTTCTACAGATCCAACTCCGATACCATGTAGAAATTTTGCAAATTCTCTACAAATCTTGCTCTGAGACCATATAGAAAATCTGATTGTGGATTAACCCAATAATGCAATATACCAATGAAAATACTATAACCTACTTCTACTATCAATTTGTAGAAGCTTAAAGATCGAGCTATCGAGCTGAACACATATAACAAGAAGAAGAAGAATCAATGCACAATACACATGAAAATATTTTGGGGAAATCCTGAGCTAAAAACTCCACTATCTGTATTATCATACAATGTGTAAATTCATGGAGATTATACAAAGCCTTAGCTTTCACAGCTAGCCAGCTCTCAATACAAACCTCATAGATGCTCACAGGCAATCCTAGCTTCTCACAAGCCTTCCTCTCTACCCCTCCAAGCTCATATTTCCTTGTGTTGTTCCTCTAGGATAATTCACCTTCAACCAAGTGGAACCCTACTCTTACACACTGTAAAACTGTGCAATCCTCAAGGAACCTTACCTTGACTGCATGCATGAGTTTCCTTTATAGGAAAACACATGCATCTAATAGTACACTATCCTTGACTTTAATATCAACTCGGACTTTCTCTAAATAGACATGCATGAGTTCCTGATGAGCGAATCTTCAGTTATCTGGAGTACACTGGTTGAGTGCATGCATGCATCAACTAACTGATAACTCACAATTAGTTCCTCAAATAGTTTGGAACTAATTTAACTCGACTTAACGCAGTAAACTAAGCTAACTAATTACAACCCAAATATAACTCAATCTTATCTCCTTAATTAAGGGATAATCTCCTTAATTTAAGGGATAAATGTTGCATGACTTCAGAAAGTCTTCTAACTTGAATTTCTCCAACTAATTAATCCATAATGAATTAATTAATTATTTCCAAGCAGCTGAAGAGACTAAATTCAATTTTAATTCAAAATTTTAATTCAAGGACAGATTAAAATTGGAATATTTTGGATTCTATTTTTATCATTTCTTGTTGTTATTTTCAACAACTTTGGGATCCATTTTCATCATTGATGGTTCCCATTGGATTTGTTAATGGTACATCTCATTGATCAGTAAGTAGGCAGTTTCTACCATGCTCAACATCAACACATATATTTTCATGTTCCTGATCCATACCATCAAGGATTGTGTAGAATGTTGTGAGTTAGGGACATTTCATTCTTCTATTGCACAAGCGAAAATTTTAATAAACCCGCCAAAAATTTATATTCATAATAATTAGGTGAATCCCCATGGCATATAGAAAAATGTATAGGATATATTTTCAATAATACAAGATAATATATAATTTTTTGGTGAATCTTTCACTAAATTATGAAATTTTGTTAAATATTAACGATTTTTTCACTAGGTTATAAAGTACTACAAATTCTTGGCTATTCTTCTAAGAAATTAGAAAATATTGTAAAATATTGGTGATTCATTGAAAATGTATAGAAGCATATACAATAATAAGAAAATTATTTAGTTAAACTATAATATACAAATTTTTCATGTTTGGAAAAGAAAAATAATGGTCGATGTTGCTATAGGTTCTTATTATGCACTATTGCAAATGTGTTTGTACATTTTTATGATGTTTTACTACAAATGACTTATTACATAACAAGGGTAAACTAGTTTGAGAGGCACCCTACCACAAAGGCCTTATTATATCCCAAGGGAAACTAGTTGGAGAGACGCCCCCAAATGCGTGTGTTGTTAAACTAGAGAAATCTAAACCTAAATTAAATATGAGAAAATACAAATCTAACTCGAAATATATTTAGTAAAAAATTATTGCTAACCAAATATGTTTACCAATATAAACATATTTACTAACCAATTAACATAACTATTAGCATTGACAAGTTTTCATAAGATAAATTTATGTTTATCAATCGAAAGTTAGACTTAGGTATATATATCAAACAAATGAATGTTTCAAGATTTGAATCTAAGTGTATGCAATATGAAAAACAATTTAAGTATGAGAATATGCAAATCTATATATATATATATATATATTAAGTAATTTTATTACTAAACAAATATATTTACTATCCAATTAACATATAGCTATTTTTTTTATTAGTGGAGAGATGGAATTATAATATATAATATATATATATATATATATATATATATAAACATAACTATTTGAATTTGCATGTTTTCATAATATAACTATTTTTTATTAGTGGAGAGATGGATATATATATATATATAATATATATATATATATATATATATATATATATATTACAAAAGAATATTTTAAGGTTTGAAATCTGAGCGTATACATAAATAAAAATAAATCAACTCTGAGAAGATACAAATCTAATCTATATATATTTAGTATAAAACATTTAGTAACTAAATATATTTACTAACCAATTAACCATTTATTACTAACCAAATACATTTACTAATCAATTAACCACTTATTACTAACCAAATATATTTACTAATATAAATATACAAACTAAATAATTAACATAACTATTAACATCAACATGTCTACATAATATAAGTTATATTTATTAGTAACGAATTGAAATATAAAGTACATGAATGTTTAGATATTTGAATATAAGCATACGTAGTACGAAAAGTGAATTATATATATATATATATATATGGTATAAAGGAAGAAAAACAAATCACATATGAAATTTATAAGTCTAAATATAAATATATGTAGTAAAAATTATTACTAACCAATTAACCATTTATATAAAAAGTGAATGACAAATTTATTTACTAATCTAAATATATTTACAAACCAATTAACACAATTATATTAGCATCGACAAGTTTTCATAATATAATACTTTGTTTATTATTCGAGGTTTGGACTTAACCAGATATCTTTACCAACCAATTAACCATTTATTATTAACCAAATGGAAAATATATTTATTAATATAAATGTATTTACTAAGATGTTAACATAACTATTAACATCAGCTCCTGGATCAGGGTGTTTAATTGTCTGATCGGTACGTGGGTCGCTATATGGGTTGGCACGTGGCTTATTACCACCGCCACTCGGCCTCGCGCAATGACAGTGTTCAATTCCTCTACTCTCAACTTCAATGATGCATTAATGCAACTTGTCCCTCCATACCAGCCTGTTCATTCTTCTAACATGGTGCCCCTATCTGGACTCATTTGTGCTCCTTCTCTATGCTCGTGTCACTCCCTTGCTGTCGTAGAGCCATGCTCTCGGACCAGCGCAGGGAAACATTGGGCTCTCAATCGTTGGGTGGATTTATCGCTGGGCCTTCAGGTTTCTCACAGCCCTTTCTGCAATTTCAATAGTAGCTCATCGTCTATCCTTCCCACTTCCCCTCTGTGTGCTAAAGAGAAGCTACTTTTAGTCCCCTTCTGCCTCCACAGTATTCCAGCCTATTCTGAACCTCCTGTTCTTCCCACTATGCCCAGATTGTGCCAAAGAATGAGTTGTGGGAGGGGAAGTTTCTGGGGGCAAATTATCTGCCAAGCCTCCTCCTCCATGACGGATTCCTCGTCATTCTCCTCGGACATCTGCTCGAACCGCTATCCTGTTACCAGGATTGGTCATGGACGGGGTCGTGGGCAACTTAATTCGGTAGCGCGCTCTCTCAAATCTCCATCTAATAAAACTCGTCTTCAGTTCCCCTATACTCTCAATAATTTCTCCTTCTTAGCCTCTATCACCATTGAGCTTTGAGAGGTTACTTCTAGTTAGGTTGTCGTGACCCTTGGGGTGACTCTAGAGACGAGGGCGGAAGATAGGCATGGCACTACACAAATGGATAAAAAGTAGAGTAAGGTTTTGGGTCTCACTAAGTGCATTACAACCCAAGACATGGATAATCAGGGTGGTCCGAGCATCCCTATTGGTGGCGATTCTTCAAGAAAAGAGGGCCATCCCTCCAAGGATGAAGACCTCTACAATTATGGGTGCCACATCATTGAAGAGCATCCCTCCACCTCTCATGAAGCTTAATCAGGTCTGCGTTCAATGGTTTTTGTTTCTCCGTGGCTCGAAGGTGCTCAATTCCCTCCTATTTTATCGCCATGATATGCTAAACAGTTGTCATGCTTAGTCCTTTGTTCCAAAGTCAAATTGTCAGTTTCCCCTACATGGGCGACATTTTTCTAGCTGTGTATTTTAGTCTCGATTTCGGTCACAACTGTTTTTGAGGTCTGACTTTAGTTTTGATTTCGGCAGTGCTTCTCTCCTTTCTTGCCTGGGCCCAGTTATCTTGTTTTGGTTGTTGAATTACCTCTGGTCAGTCTTCAGTTTCAGTTACGATAATGGGGTTTTCTTGTTTCTATGTACTAGTCATGGTCATGTTCCTAGAAGCCCTTCTGGTCAGTCTTTAGCAATTCTTTTTGGATAGTGTTCAGCTTTGCAATGTGAGCATGCTGCATCTCTGGGCTAGACTTCTCGAGGCCATGGCCTCTTTGTAAATTTATTTTGTATCAATATAGGAGTAGACAAATTCAAAAAATAATAATAATAATAATTAAAAAAAACCATTAACATCGACAAGTTTTCATACTAAAACAATATGTTAATTATTCGAGAGTTGGACTTATGTATATATAAAATAAATGAATGTCTCAATATTTGAATTTGAGTATATGCATTAAGAAAAATAAATTATCAGAAGATACAAATCTATGTATAAATATATTTAGTAAAATACTTATTACTAACCAAATATATTTATTAATCTAGAAATATTTATGAACCAATTAACGTAACTATTAACATCGACAAGTTTTCATAATATACCATTATGTTGATTAGTCGAGAGTTTGATATATATATTATATATTATATATATATATATTATAATAGTATATATATATGACATGTTCAAAGATTTGAATACTGACTTATATGGTAAGAAAAATTAAATAAAATATAAAAGATATAAATATAAATATATTTAATAAAATCCATACCATTAACTTTCTTACCTAGAAACAATATATTACTAATCTTAAATATATGTACTAACGAATGAAACCATTTATTACTACCAAATATAATTACACTAAATTAACATAACTATTAGTATCAACAAATTTTCATGATATAAATTTGTGTTTAATAGTTGACAGTTGGACTATTGTATATATATTAAGAAAATGAATGTTGCAACGTTTTAAGGTTTTAATCTAAGCGTATGCACTAAGAAAAATAAATTGAGTATGAGAAGATGCAAATCTATTTCTAAAGAAATTTAGTAAAAAAATGTTACTAACCAAATATATTTACTAACCAATTTACATAAGTGTCATCATGACCATATAATTAACATAATATAATATCGTGTTTATTAGTTGAGAGTTTGACACACACACACATACATATAGATATAGAAAGGAAATGAATGTTTCAAGACTTGAATCTAAGTGTATGCAATACGAAAAATAAATTAAGTATGAGAAGATACAAATATAAATCTAAATTTATTTAGTAAAAAAATTATTACTAACCAAATTTATTTATTAATGTAAATATATTTACAAACCAATTAACATAACTCTTAGCATAGTCAAGTTTTCATGATTTAAAAACTCGGTTTATTAATCAAGAGTTTGGTTATATATATATATATATATATATATATATATATATATATATATATATATATATATAGATATATAATGAATGTTTCAAAGAAAAACCCTCAAGGGCATGGGAAAATCCTTTTCATATCCTCTTATTCATTACATTCCATCATTACATTCCATAGTAATTATATAGAATTCCCTTCTTCGAGTAAACTATTGACCTCAACAATTACTATTAGAACATGATACTATATTTTTTATTTTTGCCTTATTGTCATGTAAAAATTTCCAATAAACTTGGATTTGTGTAAATTATAGAACAATGCATGTATTTCTATATTTTTTCTTTATAAATACAAGTTCTTCTTCATCTAAGTTTTTGATCTAGGTTTTCTTCCTTTCTGTTACTTTTCAATCTAGATTTGTCTCCTCTCTACTTGTTTCTTTAGTTGAATATTGAATGGATTTGAATTTCTTGGATCTCATCAATATTATAACTAACTATGCCGCCCATTGAATTTATTCTTATCTACCCTCTTTGTTGAATTGTGGTGAACAAAAAAAAGAGATCGAGGGCACTTGACAAGATAATCACTACTCATTAAACACAATTGATGATACAAGACCATTTCTATTAGACATCATTGTTTTTAATCTGTAATAGGTAAATATAATAAACCATACTTATTTTATTACCAAAACCTAGTACTTTTCCAAATACTTTTCCAAATAAAAATGTTTGTGGTTCCTAAAAATGGAAGAAAAAAAGAGGAAAAGCGAGAGCACACAAGAAAAATTGGAATGTAGAATAAATACATAGAGTTACCTATACCACTATGTGTTGAGTCTTGAATCTTTTATTCAAGTTCCACTGCTTTTCCAAGAACCTTGTACCAGTATGTCTTGAGTCTTGACTTCTTAATTCAATTTCCACAACTCTACAAACAACCTTTGTGCATTAAATATAATTGTGACTAAACATATGAAATATTTGTAGCGAATCTTTAAATAGACATGGAAATAAGAGTCTTGAAATTTTAAATAGAGATGAATTATTCTTTTGGGGTCATTGGTTCTAAAACGTGGGGGCCATTCTCTCCGAATTAACTCCAGTAGCATAAAATAGGGGTAGACGAAAGAAAGAAACTTATTTTACAACAAGTGGGGAGGGTGAAATAGCTATCATAAATATGTATTCTTACAAATTGGGTTGAATGAAAGGTTGTAACTCATAATTTCAAGGGCTGAATTTACTTTTCTTCCCCTCTCCATTAGAATAAGGCGGGATAACCTCCATACCTATTTTTTTTATAAAATAAAATTGGGGAGATTTCTAATAATGTACTATGATACAAAAACTTCGCTTAATAAAAATTTAAAATCCAATTACTTCCCCTAAAATTTTCTATGTATGGAAATCTTCTCAAGTTATCTTAGAGTTATGTATCATTTATGTACCTTGAGGAATACTCCAAGGTCCCTATCTTTTATGTGTTCATAGTCCTACTGGTGTATAATATAACATGAATCGACACTATATTTTTTGGTGGACATGACCTTTTGATTTATCACATGAACCAACTATGTATCATTCAGGGAAATGTCCTATCATTTCATGTCATTGATTTTTAGTGTATAGTTTGTGGTCATGTTTAGTTTCTCTTAATGTCTCAGCATGGGTATGACCAACTTGGGGATGTTATTAATAGGGTTGAGACTCTAGCATTTCAGTTCCTATGAATCAACTTTGTAGTCCTAGATCCTTCCACCCATTTTGGTCTCTAAGTTCTGTTACAATGCATTTTGGCCACCAATTTATCTTCTGAACTCATGCAGTAGGGGGCAATTTTTATAACCCTATTTTCTACTCCAATATAATGATATATATCCAAGTTCATCTTTCCTCAATTCCTAGATATAATGCATCATATTTTACCTTTGATTTTACATATGTGGGAGTTATTCCATGTTAAAATTATGAAATTACCTAATTGATTAATTTCTCATGATTATTTTGTCACAATTTCATAATTATGAGATAATAATTATTCATAATTGATAAAAAAACTCATAATTAGAAACAATGGTTCTAGAGTTTGTCATTCCCGAAGCAATAATCTTCTCATACTTATGTGTGAGTTGGCCATGGGTCCATTAATGTAGAAGTTTCCTAACTTCTCAAGCTCCGAGGTGTCTAGATACATGTTGTCATGGGATATAGTGAACCTATATAATCTCACCCTGCCAAGAGGAAAAGGGATATATATAGTGTCCATAATATAGTGTGAGATCTTTGATCTTATGGGAGGCTATCCTTTTTAGGGGGAAGAGACTAGGTAGCAAGTTGAAGAGGTTTATCTCATCATTGAGGTGTACTCTCTATGTATATGCCAAGTTAATATAATTCAATATTAATTCCTTTCTCTTATATTGTTTGTATTATTTCCATTTGCATGTTATTCATGTGATTTTGATGCTATATTAACAATGGTTATAATGTTAACTTGACCATGTAGGAAGGATTTTGGATCTTAGTTTGTTGGTTTCATATCTGCAAGATCTTGGAGACTAGGAGGTTTGTCATCCCCCAAGCTAGCTGAATCAACTTACTGCTAGATCTAGATTTGACAGGTGTGACCTATCATCCTCCTGTTGCATTTATATTAGGGTTTGTATGATATAAAGATTTGATTACAATCTTTTTGTCCAATTATCACACACCTATTGCACATGTTTCTCTAATGATTCCTCGACAAGGGTCACAATGTAATAGCTCCTTGTGGTTGGGTAATTCGAAGTACAAATTTGTTTTTCGGAACCAAGGATTCCAACATCTACAAAGTTGAATTTTGTCACAATCCTTACAATCTAAATAATAAAGCGATGAACCTAATCATGTAGGAGTGTAAAAATATTGAGAATAATGAACAAAGAACTAGCCCTAGAAACCCCACTTTAATAATCCAATGCCTTGGTTTATATATGCGAGGAAAAATGAGATTGCATATGTCATACTAAGCCTCCATATCGCTTCTTTGGCACATCTATCATCAACATAGGTAACTAGTAACTAGTAAATGAACATGAATACAATGTCAATACTTAAGTTTAAGTAATTTGAAACACTTATATCGCCTTTCTTCATCCTCATGGGGACTCATAGCCCCCTATTTTCTTTTGGTATTCCTCACTTGTAATAACATAGGTCTAGAATTTGAACCATTTCAACTTTATATATGCAACTAAGCATTGGTCTAAAGTAACTTATTACAATTTTAGCATAGCTATGACAATAAACAATGAAAAAAAATAAGAGTTATGTTAATACTTTAAAAATATTACTTACTCATTTTTTGTACATCAACAATAAGTTAGACGAAGTTAATCACATAAAATTTTAAGGATGGAAAATTATCTTTTAGTTAAAAAACATTGGAAAATATCATTAATCCCTAATATGAAAACTATAAAATGTGTATTGATGTATTTCTAAAATTATTCAAATTTATAATGATTTTATATATACTCTCTATATAATGTTGGCAATTTTGTAAGGTAAAATAATTTTACATTGTAAAATTTGGGTGAAACATTTTTATAAAAAATAGAAATTGGAGAACCTTTTTTTAGAAAAATAGTGGAAAATTATCTGACCTATGAATATTAGACCCTAAAATTTTCTGTGAAGTTAATTTATGTGAATATCTAGAAATAATCAAGAGATTAACTATAATCATACCATTAGGAAAAGATTATTGTAGGATGGAAAACCTATTTTGGTCTTGAAAAAAACTTTAATCAATGAATTTGTGTTATGGGAAAAAGAGAAACTTGAGAAATTACAGTCACTCTTGTTATCTAATATGGTTTTGAAGCTTGATCCTACAACGTCTCTCTAAAGTATTGGAAGAAAATTGAATATATTGAGAGCTATTTATAACTTATAATATTAAAATTAAGAGGAATATGCCCTATCCTATCCTCCTCACAAAGGTTGGTTTATTCCCCATTGGGAGTATACCTATGACTAGGTATCTAATGTATCAACACAAGAAGTAAGATAAAAGACAAGAATATTACCGAAAACTTTAAGAATACATATCTATCTAAAAGTGTAAAATTCTTGGTGAAAATTACGAATTGAACAGATACCAATCATAAAATGTCTCGTAATATTTCTATAAAAATATTTAACTTGAAAATATTTTATATAGTTTCACAAAATTTTGGGTTTTTATAATAAAATACTTCTATCCTATAGGATTTGTGAAATTTTTTAAATAAAAATAAAAAATGCTTAATATTTTTGGAAAAACAAATGGAAAATTATTCCATGGATGAAATTTAACTCCTAAAGTTTTCTATGTATAATATTGCTTCAAATTTAAGTCAAAGCCACTCACAACTTAAGAGGGTTTTCATAAAGATACTATGGCTTGATTGAACCATTAATGAATAAAGGAAGATATCACTCTATAGAATATTGATACAATAAAAAATAATACCACATCTAACTTTGTTCATAAATTGTAGTGCAATAAAGAAACGAGTGATAATAGAAAATTAAGATACTATAAAGTGGTTATTAACTCTAATTGCTCTAATCTAGAAGACTAAAAGTGCCATTTTATTATAGCTAACTTAAAGAAAAAAATCAATTTTACTAAAACATAAATGAATTTTCATGAACTTCACTTTGAAATGAGGTGTTTGATGGCATGGGTGCAGACGTTAGGGATAATCTCTCCAATTTGGTCGCAATCTCCTGAATATCCGCCTCAATTTCCCTTCAACTGTCTTCAGGCATATCAGTCATTAAACTGATAGCTTCATTGTTCTCCACCGAACCACAATCTTAATAAATTATTGAAATAAGAATTTATTAGTATTGGCAGTAATTATAAAAGAATTACGCCAAACTGTCGGAGGCTTTATGAGAGGGATTATATACTAACACTATCGATTGATCTCATGATGGATGGGCTTACACAATATAAGGTCAGGGCAGTAATTCAACCGAATTACTTATTAATATAATACGCTTTATATTGTTCCTTCCCATATTGCGGATCTCCAAAGATCATTATTCCAATACGCGTTGACCTCCTCAGACCAACGCTCCCTTACACTGATCCTTGTAATAATATGTCCCTGTAAATCGAAGATCTTACATACCAATTACAAAACTCTTCTATGATGCGGTATTGGTTCGAACCAATAAGAATAAGGTTTCACGTCTATCCCTGCGATGCCAATATGGATTGGACCGCTGAGGTTAACAACTATAATGATTCAAGTTTTCCTCTGTTCCCTTAAAAGAATATGGTAATTACTATGCGTAAACATAGTTTTCCTCTAACTGTCATAAAATGAAATTAAAGTGGCGGCAACAATATATTTTCACAATGAAAAGAAATGAATCAAAATGCTCCAATACATAGTAAATCATCAAGCGGATAATAGGATGGCGATTCAAGCCTTTCAATACATAGTGTAGTCAATTATTGAATACATCCATCCATACTAACAAAAAATCGTTGAGTTTTGAGAACGCCGAGAGGAAAGTTCAATGATAATTCTTCTAGCACCACCCCTCCTTTTCTTGGGATCTTGGCGGCCACTTTATTTTTATATTAATAATGGATAGGTATTCTCAGACCTTGTCTATTACAAAAGAAAACTTTTTACATAACGATTTAAGGCGTAAAATCTTTATTACAACTTATCTATCTGTGAAAAAGATATCATGTTTTATTCTCTACTCTTATCCTATTTTTTTAACTAAAAAGATAGCATGTTTTATTATGTAGTCTTATCCTATTTTTAACTAAAAAAACTTAGAAATTGCAGGCTAAAGGACCCCACTCCCTTGCCTGTAGATTTTTTTATTTTATTTTTTGGAATAAGTTGGAAGACTTTTTCCCTCTGAGTCACATGCTCCTACACTAGACTCCCAAGGTAGAAAATGATCATGATCTCTAGATCATGCTTTTTAAATCTTTCTTCACCTGGATCCCACATTTTGTTTTGTAACTCATCATCAATTTCTGCTTGCGTATGCTGCTTTTCTCCCAGTCTCCATATCTTATGCTGTCTTGCTCCAATAGCTGCACTTTCACAATTTGTCCCTGTTTTCATTTTGCTGCTACTTCTCTTCATTGCTGATGTCTTCCTCTGAGACACTTTCAACATGATTCTTCTGATTAATTCAATTTCCTTCTCCAATAAATCTTCAAGCTGTTGATTTCTTGCTGCCTACTGAGCTAAGTCGGCTTGCTCAGTTCTTACTCGTTCAATTTTTACCGTCACTTGCTGACTTCTTGCTTCTATACTTGTTTCCGTTCCTACCTTCTCATTTCTTACTACCACCCAATCATCTATGCCCTCTTGTCTTTTACAATAGAAAACTTCTTCCTTGCCTTCTCCTATCAGCAACTTACTGGACTGGTATTTTGTGTACTCCTTTTTTCTATCTTCATCTCTATGCATTTGCAAGTCCCAATTCTAAAATTAATATTCTTTCTGCACTGAATTCTAATCATTCAGCATCCTTTCCAGCAACATAACATCTTGATCCCATGGATTAGAAATTTCTACAGAATTCTCGTCTTTCTCTTTCATTTGACTGCTCAACTAAGTCAAACGTCCTTCAACACTTGCGATAATACCTGCATTCACTAAAAACTTGTTAAAACAAAAATCATAAGGCATCAATGCCTTACCTCCCTTTGCCAGCATTTCAGTATGATGTTCTAAATTCTCCATCTCAATCAGCACATCAGTATGCTGATTCTCTCTGCCCAAATAATTCTCTAAAGAATTCCCAAGACTATCAACTAGTCTTCCTCTCATACCATCTGTTTCCATGATGTCTTTTTCCTCTTCTTCACTTCACTGAACTCTTTCTTCTGCAATCTCCCTGTCATACTCTGGATTCTCCAACAAGTATTCCAACAATGCAATTTCTCTGTGGCATTGTTGAAGCATACCATCATCACTTATAGTCCCTGCATTCACACACAAACATTCAGTTTGAAAATCACAAAGTTCAACAGTCTCAATTGTTGCTTCACTTATCCATGCTACAGACCGATCCACATCTTCTGCATCCATAAGAACTTCCTCTTGTGCTATAACTATTTCACAAGATTGCACATCCTCCTCAGTAAAACCTGTAATCACATCACAATTGTCAGTTACAAAAATACACGGTTTTACATTATCCAACTGATCAGGATTTACCCAATAACTCAAGAAATCATCAATGATCTTCTCCTCTATTTCACCAATGGAAACCTCCTCTTCCAACTCAGCTGCTCTGAGTTCTTCCCGTCTCAACTGTACATCCATTATCTGCTCGAGCTTCCTCGCCTCCTCTGTTAACTGCATGTTTATCTGTCGATCTCTTTTCTGCTGTAGCCTCTGCCATTTCACGCTCTTCCTCATGAGAAAACCATGTCTCTGGTCTTTCACATTTTCTCGTAACAACTCCATCAATAGCTCAAGATGAACTACTATCTCAACTTTCTTTGGGCTCAGCATTGTTGGCACCATACAAGGACTCAAGCTTTCTTTGATCAACCCCTTGTCAAGCAACTCTTGTACCTGTTTCTTAACTTCTTCATTTTCTGCAGGAGTCATTCTATATGCTGCTTTGTTAGGTAGGCTTGCTCCAGGAATCAAATCTATATGATGGCTGACTCTTCGAATGGGTGGTAATTCATTAGGCAAATCACCAACAATAATATCACAATATTTCTCCAACATTTCTTGAATTTCAATGGGTAAATCAGAAACTTTATTGGAAGTCATTATTACCTTAGGCTTGCAAATTACAGCAAAATTTACCTCATTTTCTTGAATCTGCTTCAGGTATTCCTTTCCTCCAAGTAACAGAGTTTTTGGATCAGTTTTTTGTCCCGGTACATCTTCTTCTTACAAAGGCAGCAACGTATGATTGACACCATCCTTTCCAAACTTGTAGGTGTTTCTCTTCCCATCATGTATGGCTCCTCTATCATATTGCCAAGGTCTTCCAAGCAATATGTGACACACGTCCATAGGCATCACATCACAAACAATTTTATCTTTGTACTTGCCCACTTGAAATTCCACTTCACACTGTTCACTTACCAACAGTTGATGTTCCTTTTGCAACCATAATACTTTATAAGGTGTTGGATGCTTTATTTTCTTCAGCTTCAATTTCTCCTCTACTTCTGTAGAGACCAAATTATCAGTGCTGCCACTATCAATGATCATCTGGCAACATTTCCCTTGAACTTTGCACACTGTCCTGAATAAAGTCTTCCTTTGTGGTGGTTCAGCCATCTCCTTTGTTGGCTTAAACAGAACTTTATTAACTACCAGAGATTCTCCTCTTTCTGGTGTATTTTCTTCTTCTGGTACTGCTGCCACTGGTGCCTCTCCCTCAACTGGAGCAACAATTCCATTCCTCTACTTTTTTTCTGCATTCTCTGGGCACTCAAAAGCTCTATGTCCCAGCTTATTACATCTATAACATCTTATTTCTCTGCCTCCTCTTCCTCTAGAAAAACTCCCTCTGCCTCTTGCATCACCTCCTCTGGGTGCATGCTAGGTTGAGCTACTGCTAGCTCCTTCTTTAGGTGTTGTAGATCTTCCACTACCACCTTGACTTCCTTTTCCTCTGAAATTCCCTCTACCTCTGGCAGACTACTTCCTCATGAGTTTTTCCTCAGCTTTCAGCACTATCTGATAAGCTTCCTCTACTATTTTTGGAGACAACAAACTTATCTCATCCTGAATGTCCATCCTGAGGCCATTCATATATCTAGCCACCTTCTCATCTGTGTCTTGGGCTTCTCCAGCTCTTATGCTCACTTTATAAAACTCTTTTGTATATTTTCACTGTTAAAGCTCTCTGCCTAAGATTTTGCATTTTTCTAAACAAAGTTTGCTGATAATTACTAGGCAAAAATTTACCTTTTAACTTTGCTACCATTCTGCTCCAATTCTTGATTGGCTGCTTACCAAGTCTCCTCCTTTCCGCCTGCACACCATCCCACCAGAGGGCTACATGGCCTTTTAATTTGGTGACATCAAACTTTACTTTCTTCTCATCTTCCGTTTCTTCATAATCGAAGAATTTCTCCATGCTATTAATCCAGTCGATCAATTCTTCTAGATTCAGTCCTCCTTGGTATACCGGTACTAATTGGTTCCATGTCCTGGCTGTGGATTTCAACACTGACTGAAAGAACCTCATCTCAGGAGTAACCTGTACAGCTTCCTCCTCTGTAGCTTCAATTTCGGGTTCACTGACATCTCCATCATCTATGTTTCTGTCTGAAGTTAACGCATCCAATCTATCTCACAGCTCTTCTATGGTTTCCAGTATTTCAGCATTCGCAATAGGCCGTCCTCTTCCATCACGTCCTCATCCTCTTCCAACTCTGAAAGCCATCCTTCTCCTGCTCCTGAGATTCAATTCAATGTCAGTTGATGGCTCTGATACCACTAATGATGGCGTGGGTGCAGACGTTAGGGATAATCTTCCTAATCTCACAGCAAGTTCTTCAATGTATGAGTCAACTTCCTTTTCTCCTTCTCTCTGTGTATTAGTCATTAACTGACAGCTTCATTCTCTTCCTTAAAACCCACAAACATCGCTTAATCGACAAACATAGGCTTTATTCCCTTTGGGCAGTAATTCTGAAAGAACTACGCCAAAATCTTATGGGAGGTTTTAAGGAGGAATTATATAATCAAATTCTCTATTGGTGGCTTTATATTGTCTTTATAGGAATGCATAGTTGGAGGGATTGCGGATTCGACACCTCACAGCAAATTCAAAAAACTATTCAATCCGGATTTCAGAGCTCGCCCTTTTTTATTCAAACGAAAGGATATAACCTTCATTGTAGGTGGCCATTGGTTACCTCAATCTCGGTAATGGAACAACTCCCAAACACCAAACTTATTATAAGTAAACGCACACAGTAAATCAAATACGTCAATTCAATGCCCTACTAATGATTTCTGCAACATACCAAGCAACCATTTTTACGAATTCAGGTCTTGATGCGGAAATTCCAGCTCCTCCGTCATCTTGAGCGAGTAAGTGCTCACTCAAATGCCCTCGGAGGCAACCCTGCTTGGCCTGCGGTCACATGGGAGGAGGATTTATATCGGGCTCGGAAGGATCTGTGGTTAATAGACCCCTGGCGCTGTTTAAGCTGTTGTGTGTATCTGAATGTTGAATAATAATTGCCTGCCTGTTCCTTGCGCTCTATAATAAACTTAATTCAGAAGTAACAAAGGATAAATTCCTTAAGTTGTAAGTTGCTAATACACCTAAAACAATATGATAATTTCTCTGCGTAACCAGGGGTTTTCTCTAACTGTAATAAAACGAAATTACAGTGGCGACAACTATATGTTTTCACAATAAAAGAAACAAAGCAAACTGCCCCATAAACAATAAACCATGAAGTGTATATAACTCAATACACAACGCGATCAATTATTGAATACATCTATCCATACTAACAGAAAATCGTTGAGTTTTTAGAACGCCGAGGGGAAAATTCAATGACAATTCTTCTTTTTTACATTAATAAGGGATAGGTCTTCTCAGACCTTATCTATTACAAAAGCAGGCTTTTCATGGAATGATTAAAATGGAAATCTTTATTACAACTTGTCTATCTATGAAAAAGATAGCATGTTTTATTCTCCACTCTTATCCTATTTTTAACTGAAAAAGATAGCATGTTTTATTCTCTACTCTTATCCTAATTTTTAACAAAAAAAAATAGAAATTGCAGGCTAAAGGACCCCACTCCCTTGCCTGTAGAGTTTTTTTTTTATTTTTGATTTTTGGAATAAGTTGGAAGACATTTCCTGCTGAGTGACATGCTCCTGCATCAAATCCATCAAATAAACTCTTGGAAAATGTATACAAAAGAAGTTTGGTAATTAATTTCAAATCTATTGTCTTTCAATATTACACATATACATATGTTGTTATATTCAATGATTGATAGATACACTGTTTTTGCAGCTAGTCCTACAAGACAATTACTCCTTGAAAGACGAGATTGTACTTTCAAATATATATATCATCCTCATTTTCATGACAACATAAAATCTTGGCAATATTTTTTGATGAAGAGTGGATAAATGTTTTGATGAAAAATGAACCTATTATCAAAATGGAAATGATTTATGTGGATCATAATAATATTTTAAAAGGACTAACTCCTTTAAATATCTAAATTTCTTCAAATGTTGTAAGCAATCCTAAATATAATTTAAAGGAGGATTTACAAAGAAAAATAGGTGAAACCATCTTGGTGAACATTGGGACTTAAGAAGACTCAAATATTTTAAATATTGAATCCCATTGTTCAGAAGAATAAAAGCAAAAACTTATTAACTTGTTTCATGAATTTCAAGATGCCTATGTGTGGCCTTATGTTGATTTGCATTATTTTTGTCCAACTATAATTTAGCACACAACAACTATTAAAGAAGATAGAAAACTAGTAAGACAAAAACAAAGACCAATAAAGCTTGTACTTGAAGAAATTGCTAGGAAAGAGGTGCATAAGCTCTTTGCAACTCATATAATTTTTCCTATTAAAATCTTTGAACGGGTTGTGAACGTTTCTCCTATAAGGACGAAGAATCGTCATATTAGATTTTGAGTGTACTTCAAAGCACTTAACAAGGCTAATGTTAAAGATAATTTTCCACTTCCTAATATGAAGTTAATTATATAACAAATTCTAAGATCTCAAATGTTGTCATTCCTCAATGGGTTTTTCTGATATAATCTAATACACCTCAAGAAAGCTGAAAAAATAAATAAATTACTACTCATTGGGGCACCTTTGCTTATGAGTGCATGCCTTTTGGTTTAATTAATGCATATGCCACTTTCTAAAGAGATGAAAATAAGTTTTGATGATCTAATAAAAAAAACATTCAAATCTATCTCAATGAATTAATTATTTATTCTATTCCCAAGAATATCATTTCGATCATCTTAGGTAGGATTTTATTCACTGCAAGAAAATTGGAATGTCTTTAGATCTTTAAAAATTCATTTTTGGTATTATTGTAGGAAAGTTGGAAATTTAGTATTAGATTCTAGAATCAATATTGATGTGGAACTAGTAATTGCTATTTAAAATCTCCTAGTTCCTACCTCAAAAAATAAAATCTAGTCATTTATGGGTAGAATTATTTTTGTAAGGAGATTTATCCCTAATTTTTCAAAATGGTTAAACCCATTCATAATTTGTTAAAAATAAATCAAGTATTTTTAATGATATTAAAGAAAAGGATTTTGTAGACATCAAAATTTCTAGTTCTGCACCTATCTTGGTAAAACTTGATTTTTCGAAAGAGTTTACCATTCATACTAATGCCATTGAGGAAGTTATTCTTGTAATTCTGCTTCAAAAGGATGATCAAAGTAATGAACATCCTATAAATTATTTGATCCAAGACTTATCATACGATGAACTAAAGTATGCTCTAATTAAAAACATAATTTTTCTCTTCTAAAGGCTATTGATTTTTTTTGTCATTTCATTCTTCATAGGCATATTGAAATAAAAGTCCCTTCAACCACTATTAATTTTTTGTTTTCATAAACAGTTTGTGAGAAAAGCTTGTACATTGGATTGCCAAGATTCAATAACTTGATTATATGATCACAACTTCTAATGCAACAAAGGGATGACATTTGGCTTTAGACCTAGCTCAACATGTTGAACTAGAGTGTAGTTTTGAAATAGTGATGTCACCTTATTTTCTTTATTTTTAATTGAATGTGAAAACCTAAATTTGGCATAACATCCTCAATATTGAAATATCATTTATTATTTAGAACATGAAAGGTGTCTTGATAACTTTGAGTGTCACAAGTAAAGGAGGCTTTGTCTTGAAAATTCAAAATATCTCATTTTAAACACATTTTTTTTTTTGTAGATTTGTTGATGGACTATTATTAAGAGGAAATAATGAAACAAAAAATTAGATGATATTAAAAAAATCCATGATCAACAAATTCAAATATTCATATTGGTGGATATTTTGAGGTGAAATTTATTGCTCACAAGATATTAAGGACTGGTTATTACTGCCCTTCAATTTTCACGGACTTATACAAGTTTGTTCTAGCTTGTGATGAGTGGTAAAATGTAATAGGTGAAGAAATGTTTTCTGCAATGCCTTTATAGCTAGTTAGAGTTGATTTTGTTTTTCTAAATAGGAGCTAGATTTCATAGTGCTTATCAATCCATCTTCATTTGCAAGGCATATATCTATTTTAACTCATATATACTACTTTACTAAATGGGAAGAAGTAGTTCCTCTCTAGTATGCAAAGGATGAAAAGGTAATTACCTTCTTGGAATCAAATTTTTCTCTAGAGTTGGATTACTAGTTGAGATAATGCTTGATAATGGACCAACTTTCACGTTTGGTAAGTAGTGACTCAATTTTGTAATAAATATAGAGTGAAACTGATCACTTTTTCAACTTATTATCCTCAAGGAAATGTATATGTTGAGTCCACAAATAAAATTTAGAATTTTTTTATATAAAAACATTAATGATAAACCTCGACAATGACACACTCTTTTAACATATTCCTTATGGGTAGATCATACGATCATTGAGATCAACACATGTATTACCTCTTTTTAATTGCTTTATGGGAAAGAGGTGTTACACAAGCTGTGCTTGAGCTCACTTCTTCAAGGTTAACAGTACAAGTTGAAGAATTAAATTCAATAAGTATCCCTTAGAGAATTAGTTCCCTCTCACCTTTGGAAGAAAAAATAAATTATTCTTTAAAGAACTTGGAGTGTATACAAGAAACAATCAAAAGGTACTTTGATAAAAGGAAAAATAGTTCTATCTTTGAGGCTGGTCAAAAGGTTTTATGGTGGTATTATGCTCATGTGGATAAAGGATAACATACAGAGTTTCAAAATTGATACTTAGGACCTTATATAGTTGCATATTCCATTCATAATAATTCATCTTTAATTAAGTATGAAGATGATAGGTTATTCTATTACACCATGAATGAATCATATTTAAAACATTAAGTTGAAAAAAAAGAGATAAAAACAAAATTTAATTTTTTTTTGTAAATAATTAATTTTAGTTTTATGATTTTTTAGTTTTTCTTGTTGTTTACATTCTGGTTGTACCACTATTTGAATTTCATTTTCCTTTGAATAATTTATTCGAATTATTTGGACTAATCAAGATTTTTGGTCGTACATGTGTTCAACAAGTTTACTACTACTTGAATTTGATGTTGATGAAAACAAACAACCAATTTAAGGGCGGTAATAATGCTTCATTCCGAAGAGGGTTTTTTTTTGGCATACATTCATCTATTTAATTTCGACTTTACATTTTGAAACTTTTTTCAAAGAAATGAATACTCAACATTATGTGAAACCAATAATGCATGATTTTAAACTATTTTAGGGCCATGCTTCGTGAGTTATAGCTTACTCAAAGCCTCACATTTTGTAGAGTCACCATGTGTTGATCCATATATATCACTTTTATGTTATTAAAGCATGTAAATTGTTGCAAATCCTAATATCCCTATGTTTTTATAATTTGAAGTAGGTGCGGTCCCATTAGTAAAAGTGCTATGAATGGTTGACATGATTTCTCGCTCACATAACTTTATAGCATAATCAAGTAAACAGAAGATATAGCATAAAAATTTCATGATGATGCTTCAATCATACATCATTGAAGGATTAAAATTTATCTAGGCATATAGATTATTTCGAGCTTAGGGTTATACCATGTGAATGAAAACATGTCATTACTTACGAAATTGGGCATATAATATAGAGTTGATGTGCATGTAAATGAAAAGGTTGACAAAGGTTCATAATATAAAGCTTTATGAATATGTCATATGGAATATTGGCTTGACCGCATGGATTATTAAATATGGTTAAGCTTTGTGTAATTAATATGTGGTTTGATTGTTAGTTTATATGGAAAGTTATATGGATCCACAATGTGAATGACATGCAACCCACAACCATCGATGAGGTTGGTGGTGCATTTATGGAAAAAACCATCGCTTTAGTTGTATTTTTTGAGGAGGTTAGGTTTTAGAAGACATTTTCATTTTCCATATTTAAACTTGGGAAAACTCCATTCTATAGTTTTGGACACATCTCATAGCTCTAACTATTGGGTAATGAACTTATTGGAAGGTTACAAATCTTATGAAGTAGTTCGACAGTAAGAGATTGTGCTTAGTTTTAAGGTGTGTAGTTTTACTCTTGGAGATGAAGCTGGTATTACTATAGATGTGCTTTATTATTGGACACTTTATTGTGAACTTATTTGAGTATCCTAAGTTAAATACCATTTTGAAAATTATAAAATAAATTATGTTTATCCTAATCCAATAGGAAAATCATCTATTTTGAATACATATGTTGGTTTTTATATATAAGGGATTGTGAACGTCACCTATAACCAAATTTGTCATTGCATATATTAGTTCATTCATCAATACATATAAATAATTTTTGGTCTTCCCCTATAATCTTTCCATTGTTTAAGCTGTGTTATAATTAGACATACATTCATGCATGGGATTGTTGTGTTAAGAAAATGCCCTATTCCTCATCGGTTTTTATGAAAGAGAACTCTCTCTCTCTCTCTCTCTCTCTTTCTCTCTCTCTCTATACACATACACGACAAATAAAAAATCAAACACCACACAAAAACTATTTATCCTTACAAGGAAAAGATTAATTGCAGTTGCTTTTGAGGTTTGAAGTTAAAAAGACGATAATTAGTGATATAGGGCATATAAGACTTGATATACAAGTGAAAGTTAGTGGTAATGTTGGGTCAATTTCATCGTTTTTTTAAAATGTACTATGTTCACTATTCTCGAATTTGGGCCATGCTAAATTATAGTTACTGAATAATGGTGAATGTTTTCTTACTGTACTGCATGAAGTAGATCATTGAATCTTTCATGGGTATAAATTTTAAATGGTTCTTTTGGTATATGTTTAGATGAGAAAGTTTAGTAGAGGTTCCAGGGAAAACAAATATCACAAGGAGGAAGGCCAAATATTGTTTGGTAATAAGGTAGAAATCTAGGGATCTATTTCTTTATTCATTTTGACACTAGTTCTGATGAATTCAATTAATTAAGTGTAGATAAAACATTTATACTTGGGTGGAAAACTCATAGTGCCTGAAACATTTTCCCTTCCTAATGCTCCCTTCTAGCTAGACCCAAGTGTTACCAATATTCATGTGAAACAACCACAAACCATGCATGATGGATGGGTAGAAAGCTTATCAGACCTCCCTCTATAATTTTTAATTGGCTAGTAAGCTTACTAAATCCTCCTTTATCAATTGCTACTCGACCTATTTTTACTTCAACTACTTTAATCGCCTACTAACTTCCTAAGGCTGACAAAATACCGCTGATTGAGGTCCCTTTACTAAAAGGGAATAAAGGAAAAAAATCCATTGGAAGACATTCCAAATATTGAATCATCACAATCAACTTCAATCATTTCAAGTCACGTTCTCAAAAAACAATGGATGAAGGAAGAAGGGATTTTTTAAGGATTTGCATCCAAAACTATTTTGACATGACATTTTACTTTCATTTCATGACAATATTTGTAGTTTCAACTATTTCAAGGAATTGAAATTTTTGGTTAGTACTAACGATATGATATCTAATTTTGACAATCTCACAATATCCTATTTTGATAAAGGGGATACAAGGGTTATTGTGATTACGATATTATATTCAATAGCATATTTTATTTTCCATTATATGTTAAACACATTTTAAATGCAAGAGCCACAAGGAGTTTATTTATGATCTAAATCTCATGAATGATGTCTAATGAGACCCTAACTACTTTTAGTTAAACTTAATAACTTTATGACCTTTGTATGTTAACTTTATTCTCCTATGTTATTTCCAAACTAAAGTTAAAACAAAATTATTAAAAGAAACACTTGAACAAAATAATTATTTAATTCAAGTACAAACAAAAGGCGAATTCCAGAAAAGAAGGCAAGAGATTGATTGAGTGAAGGTATGCCCAGGATTTGAAGTGATTTTCCAAGTGATATTCATTTTTCATTCCAAGTATTTTCTAGGATAAACTATCTTTTTGATAGTAGGGATATGTTAAAAAATGACAAGGAAATATAATTTGACATTATTTTTTGGTATTCTTCAATTATTCAAGTACAAAATAAGGATAATTCAACAAGAGAAGATGAGAGATTGATTGAGTGAAGGTATGCCCAAGCTTTGAGAGTGATTTTCCAAGTGATATTCATTTTTCGTTCCAAGTATTTTCTTGGATAACCTATCTTTTTTATAGTAGGGATTTCTAAAAAATGACAAGGAAAGATAATTTGACAATATTTTTTTGGTATTATTCAATATTTTTTATTTTTCTTATTCTATATTGCACTTATTATAAGTTTTGATTTTATTCAATGCTAATTATTTTATATCTCGTAGAAATTTACTAAAAGTTTTTTCACACCATTTGAAGTAGTCTAATTCATTTTTATTATTCTTTAGTATTTTTTAATGGAACGTATTTATCTTTGTGATTTGTTGTTGAATGTTAGATTTTCTTGCTAATTTCAACTTCAAAATTAAAACAAATGCTTATTTTGCTTCATCTGCATAGGTTCCCTTATGGTGTTTGTGAATGATAACAGGTAAATTTTGTCAAGTTTTATGTTAATTCATGAGAAAAATAACATGAAAGTCAAGTGTTTAACAACAGAAAACAAATGTACAACAAACCATGAAATTGAATGCTTAACACAATGTTTTTATGAAGGAGTTCACCCCTCTTGGGCTACATCTCCTTGGTCCAGCTTCCATGGCTTGGGCCTCTGTATTAGCTCAATAATGGAAAAACTTCTATTTACAATTCTCTACTTCTCTTGAAACCTACTTCAATGTGCCCAGAACATCAAAATCATTTAGGAACAACTTTTCCTGATCCCAATTTGGTCGAATTTTGCAAAAGTTATGGAAAAAACAATTTCTCCTAGTAAAACTCCACTAAAAGTGGAGGTACCACCAAATTTGGAGGGACGGCCAAAAACTATGTAGAAATAACTACGTAATTAATTATGGATAGGTCGAATTAATTAGATGTTAATTAAGATCAATCAACACTAATCGCACGGTTATGTAATCGTTCACTTGCTATTTACATGGTAGTGGTCACATGGTGGCATAAATGCAAATGGTTTTGCTAGCAGTTTTGGTTAACCGTAAACCATAACTGCTAGGGTTAATGGTTTTGTTCACATGGGAGGGGGCTGGTCTGTGAGTTGGCTTCCTCCTCGCCTTAACCACAAAGTGTTAACACTTTAAATATATGTGGAGACCATAGGTTGTTAAGTCGTAAGTGCACGGTGTAGCGGTAATGCATGGAGTTTGTTTGGTGTAGGTCGCGGGTTCGACTCCATCGACATGCGATAAATTTTATTGAAGCATGCCTATAGTTTGACCTTTGGGGGGGGACATGTAGTGGCCTCTGGGCTTGCCACTTGTCCCCTCCACATTGGTCCATCCTTCATCCAATGAAAACAAGCCACGTCACCACACCTATAGACCAACCACAATATGACACTTGGCGAAACCTAATAGGTAGTTGACCATATTTGACCCTTTCAAGTCACCTGCCATGTCAGTAGTACAGAATGATGATTGTGCAATGACTGTACTTTTTTTAAAAATTCTTTTATTTGGAAAAACAGACAGAAAACGATATCTTCCTCATATGAACTCGATTTTGAGTTAAACGAGTTGCATTGGGATCGTATCACTGAGATGGGTGGGGTTGTTCAGGTTTTGAGTACTTCCGAGAACTATGATTTTTGAGCTAAATACTGAGCACCTGATCATTCCTCCCCAATAGAAGCCTGTTGAACCCTAAAAGATACTATCAATTGTTCAACAGGTGAGGGTATAGCTACCTCACCTTATTGATTTGCAACCATTTGGCCTTAGAAGGATTTTCTCCGTTCGGTCCCACTCGAAGGTATTTGACATTCCCTCTCTTTGAACTTTTGGTTCTTTTGTCAAGTATGATATCTTACTGTAGATCATCAAGGTATTCTGGTGAGAAATCATCTATTGATGGAAGCCGAACATGCTCTCCTTGATCATCAATCAAAGGAGGCTCAAACAATCTCAAATTATCAACATTAGCAACAAAGTATATTTTCATATAACGAGGTAAATCTAGCATAAATGCATTTTTACCAAACTTTTCCAAAATTTTAAAAGCACCATAAAGGATTGGCTTAATCTTTTTACATTCCCCTTGAAGTCTCACTTTGCTAATATATAACCGAACTTCATCTCCAACATGAAATTTATGATCGACGCGGTGTTTGTCATGCCTTGCCTTATAGTTGCTTTGACTCTTTTCTAGTTGTTCTTGCAATGTGTGATGTATTAACTGAATTTGCTCAATGAAATTCATTGCCTTATCGATGTCACTATGACCATCGATGGTGAAATATTTCTCAAAGATGAAGTCCAATGGAGATCTTGGCAAGTACCAAAAAAATGCCTCAAATGACGATGTGTTTGTGGAAGAATGCTCTGCCCTGTTGTATGCATGTTGTATGTAATGCAACTATTCATCCCACAACTTGGGATGTTTGTTGCAATATTCTCTAAGAAGATGAATGACTATCTTGTTGACCACCTCGATTTATCCATCTATTTGTGATGAAAGGTTGTACCCTTCTTCAACTTAGCGTCCATCATGTCCCACAAATTTGACCAAAAATTCCCAACAAATTGAGAATCTCTATCACTTACAATGGAAGTAGGAAGACAAAAATGAACCCAAATATTTTGGAAGAAAAGATGAGTTTTTTTATTCAGTTGTAATTTTCTTTTTACATGGTGTTAGAATACACTTCTTGCTGAACCTATCTACAACTACATAAAAATAATCATGACCTTTCCTTGAAAATGGAAGACCTCCTACAAAATCCATTGGGATACTCTCCCATGGACGTGAAGGTACCGGAAGTGGAGTGTACAATCCTAGTTTCTTATTGCTAGTCTTACTTGTTTCACACAAAGAACATTCTCTAATGAAACAAGATACATTATAAAACATGTGTGGCCAATAACAATAACTTTGGAGATTCACTACTATCTTTCCTACACCAAAGTTTCCAACAATCAATGAGGTGTGCGCCTCCCATATGATACTATTTCTTTCTCCCTGTGGAATACATAACTTGATCAAGTGATAACAAACTGTTATGTACATGGTAATCTAACTCTTCAATTTCGTTTCCTTTCCTCAAGCTCACATACACATCTTGAAAGTCATTATCATATGCATATTTCTCAATGTAACTTTCATGTAAAACAGAATTGTGATTGAGTATAATAGATGAATTTACAATAGGCCTAGAAAGCATATCAGCTACCTTATGTTGGCATTATGTTTCTGGTATGGTTATATGTTACAGATGTTGTACTTGATGGCAACACCCATGGCATGGCTCTCAATATGATGAGAATTAAGAAGTACGCAGGAGAAAAGTTCACGGAAATTTATGCAGAGAAAAGTTTATAAAAGTTTATTTCATGTGGAGAAAAGTT
>APFE030699091.1:2172-34961 GCA_000404065.3 Pinus taeda | reverse complement strand
ATGATCATTTGATATTTATGGATCCAGTTTGAAAATTTATGAAAGTGGTCCTTGAAAGAAAAGAAGTAGGGGGTTGTAGCTCCCTTCCAGGAGAGACTGGAAAACGAGAGAGAGTTGTAGCTCTCTGCAGGTTGGAGCCTGCGTACTGGTAAAGGACTGCACCAGTACAAGACCATTGTAAAAGGAGTTTCTAATTTGAAAGAAGATAGAGACATATTGCAGCAGGTGGTTTTCACCCACATTGGGTTTCCACCTTATATCTGGTTTTCTTTGATGTGACTGTCTGTTTTTCTTGTTCATGCTCATTGTTTTATGGTACTGATATGCAAAAATAATTCAAAGTATAAATAAGGAAGAATTGTTAAAAGGACTAGATAATACTGATTCACCCCCCCTCTCAGTATTATTTTCAACACCTTATTGTAGATTCCCTTTTTGTACTTGATAACCAAATGAAACTATTGTAGAAAACCCTTCCATCTGAAGTGTACTGATTGCTACAACTTTGACTGTGACTGTAAGTACTGCAATGGTTGATGGTCAGTATGGATAATTGTCTCCTTCCCCATCAAGTAGTTTTTCCATTTTCTGACACTTTGTACCAATGCGTAAAGTTATTTTTCATAAGTGGGATAGCTAGTCACAGCTCCATTAAAAATTTCAGAATGAAATGAAATGGGCTTACCATGTTGCATAAGAACTGCTCCCATGGCCCAATCACTAGCATTTGTTTGAATCTAAAATGGTTGTCTAAGATATGGAAGAGCCAATATGGTGCTAAACCGATATTTTGTTTTAAATCATCAAACGATTTCTGATGTACATCTCCCTAATGGAAGACTTTCTTGACACTAGTCAATGCATGTAGAGGAGCTGCAATGGAAGAAAAATTAGCAATAAATCTCCTCCAATATTGTGTTGCCCCTAGAAAGCTTCTTACCTATGTAACTATATTGGGCTTGGGCCAATTCAGAATGACCTCAAACTTAGAGGGGTCTATCTTCATCTCACCTTCTCCAACAATGTGTCCCAAATACACTAAATAAGTCTTGCCAAATTCACACTTTGACATCTTTAAAAACAACTGTTCTTTTGTCAAGACATCAAGTACTTTGTTCACATGCATGACATGTTCGTCTATAGATTTGTTGAATATGAGAATATCATCTAAGTAAATAATGACAAAGTCATCTAGAAATGTTTTCAATACATCATTCATAACTCTCATGAAAGTAGCTGGAGCATTTGTAAGACTGAAAGGCATAACAAGCCACTCAAACAATCCTTGTTTAGTTTTAAATGCGGTTTTCCAAATGTCCTCTTCAACTATTCTAACTTAATGATAACCACTTTGTAAGTCTAATTTAGTGAAATAATTTTCGTACCTCAATTTTCAAGCAAATCATGAACTATTGGGAGTGGATAACGATTCTTTACCATTATTTTGTTTAGTGCATGAAAATCCACACACATGCGCTAAGTCCCGTCCTTCTTTGGTACCAAGGCAGTGGGTGAACCACATGGCGAAGTAGAAGTGTGTATGATACATTTGTTCAAAAATTCTTGAATTTTCTTATTGATTTCCATACCCTCCATGATTGACATGTGATACATGCCAATGTTTGGAAGTGGAACGTCCTGCTGCAGTTGTATCTCATGTTGAATTCCCCTCTTGGGAGGTAACCCCTTTGGTTCCTGAAACATCTCACCATTCTTTCTTACCACATTAGACAAATCATATTTTAATTTATCATCACAACCTTCAAAAGATTCATAATCAATATCATTCTTTTTCTTGATCATGAGAAGCACACAATTTTACTTGCATTTACTAGTCTCTTCATCTACCCTGCATTAACCAAAGAAATGTTTAACTTTTTGCGATGGGCTCTCACAATATACTCCACTCCATCCTTGAGAAATTAGTATTTATTCTCATGGAAATAAAATAATTCTTTCATATCATACAAATAAGGACTCCCTAGAATGATTCCTGAGATATCAAGTGGAACTACATCTAACTCAACTTCATCAATGAATTTTTCAGTAATGTCAAACCTGAATAAGGATTTTCTTGTAACCTGTAAATTTGAATTATTGACTATCAAACCCAATGGATATGGCTTATGATGAGGTACGATTTCAAGGTTAAGATTTTTGACCAAGTCTTCTGACATTAAGTTCGATTATGACCCACTATCAAATAATGCATAAATCTTTGTATGATTTGAATTTACCCTTACATGGAACAACTCTATCCTTGATTCTTCATTTGGAGTGTTGTTGTGACTATGTGAGTAAGTAGTTCTTACAAAAAATTCTTTTCCTTTTGTAACCATGGCTAAAATCTTGGTCTCATCACTAGAATCTGATCCAAGATCATGTTGTGTGGTAGCGGTCATCTTTTGTTTTCCCTTATTGTTTGGCTTCTTAGGCCTTAGTTTGTGATGTAATTTCCAACAACGGGTTTCATCATGCCTTGCTTTGGAACAATGTTGGCATATAATTTTCTCCTCTTCTTTCTTCAAACTTGCATTCTTCTTTCCCTTCATTTTCCACCCTTCTCTTTCTCCTTACCCTTGAATGGTTTCTTCTTACTACCATCTTCTTGAATGTTTTTTCCTCTTGCTTCAAGTTGTGTGGCTTGCATACATACCTCATCTAAATTGCTTGGATTGAACATAAGGATAGTATGTTTTAAGTAGGAATTTAAACCCAATATATTGAACAGTGTATCTTGGGAATTCAAGTTTACTCTTAACAACGAAGCCCTTTTTCTAAACTCCTGGGTATAGTCTTGAACTATTTGACCCTTGAGTTACCTAAAATTTTGGCAACAAGTAATGGATTTTTTCATATAGGCTAAAGGATAAAACAATATTTTAATTATAGAAACAAATTCAACCCAAGAAATGGATATCTTACCATGAATTCACATTTCCTCTTGAGTCTTTGCTTCCCACCAGACTAGTGCTGCTCCTTCCAGCCTCAATGAAGCCAACTGGATTTTTATGTCATCTTCTTGAAGTTTTTGAATTTTGAAATAAACCTCCAATTATCAAATCCAATTGTCTAACTTTTTTGCAATCACCTCACCATTGTACATGGGAAGTTCAAACTTAATGTCCAATTTGAGTAAGGGAGTTTTTTCCTTTGGGGTTTTTGAGTGAGTATGAACAATTTTTGTGGTGGAAGTGGAAGATGATGGTGTTTAAGATGTTGAGGATGATGAAGATCATGAAGAATATGAAGATGGTGGAGATGGAGGAGGCTTTCCTCCATTACTCTTTGAATCCTTCTTTTCATTTTTTTTTAATCTCCTAAGCTTCCCTCTCCATGTGGGGGCTTAGAAATCTCTCTAGCCATTCTAGTATTCCTCTCTTCATAGAGGACTCTAACCATGTCAGTTAGGTCATATAAATCTTTTTTGAATGCTTCCTCTTCTGAAATACCTTCAATCTCTCTCTCTCCAAACATGATGGCGTTGAATTCAAGGTCAACTTCTGGTACTACTTGTACCTCCTCAATCTCAATGGAAGGTAAAATTTGAGCTGTTTCAAGTGTAGCTAGGAATGGAAATTTGGGTGGAGATTGTGGCCTTGTGGCTTTCCTTCTTTTTGGAATTACCTTAGGAGTTGAAACCAATAATTTCCCTTCTCCTCTCTATAACTTTAACTTTGTAAGCATCACAAATTTGCAACCATTAAAACCCTACTTGCACAAAAATCAAGCAATCAAGCAAATAACCTTTGCTCTAATACTAACTTGATCTATTCTTGAATGTTAGTTTTGATTTGCTAATTTCAACTTCAGAGTTAAAAACAAATTCTTATCTTTTGCTTCATGTGCATAGGTTCCCTTATGGTGTTTGTGAATGACAATAGGTAAATTTTGTCAAGTTTTAAATGTTAAGTTCATGGGGAAAATAACATGAAAATAAAGTGTTGAACAAAAAAAAACAAATATATAATAAACCATCAAATTGAACACTTAACAAAATGTTTTGATGAAGGAGTTTACCCGTCTTGGGCTACATCTCCTTGGTCTAGCTTCCATGGCTTGGGCCTCTGTATTAGCTCAATAATGGAAAAAGTGATGTTTACAATACTCTACTTCTCTTGAAACCTGCTTCAATGTGCTTAGAACATCAAAATAATCTAGGAATACCATTTCCTGATCCCAATTTGGTCGAATTTTGTAAAAGTTATGGCAAAAACTATTTCTCCTAGTAAAACTCCACAAACTGGAGTTAACGCCGAATTTGGAGGGACCAACAAAAACTCAACCGAACTAACTGCGTAATTAATTATGGATAAGTTAGATTAATTAGGGATTATTATGGGTTAATTAGCACTAATCATGCATTTATGTAATCGTTGGCTTGCGGTTTATGTGGTAGTGGTCACATGGTGGCATAAATGCAGATAGTTTTGCTAGCAGTTTTGGTTAATCGTAAAGCATAACCATTGGGGTTAATGGTTGTGCTCACATGGGAGGGGGTTGGCATTCAGCCTGACTCCCTTCTCCCCTAACCACAAATTGTTAACACTTTAAATATATTCGAAGACCATAGACTGTTAAGTCGTAAGTGCGCAGTGTAGTGGTAATGTATGCAGTTTGTTTGGTGCAGGTCGCAGGTTCAACTCAGTCGACCTGCCATAAATTTTTTTGAAGTGTGCCGATAGTTTGAACTTTCGAGAGGGAAACATGGCAGCCTTTCGGCTTGTCCCTTGTCCCCTCCTCATTGGCCCATCCTTCATCCAATGAAAACAAGCCAAGTCACTACACCTGCAGACCAACCACCATATGAAACTTGGTGAAACCTGATAGGTAGTTGACCATCCTTGACCCTGCTTAGTCACTTGCCATGTCAACAGTACGGATTGATGACTATGTAGTGACTGTACTTTTTTTTTTAATTCTTCTATTTGGCAAAGCGGACACAACGCGATATTTTCCTCATATGAACTCAGTTTTGAGTGAAACAAGTTGTGTTGGGATTGTATCGTCGAGGCGGACACGATGATTTAGGTTTTGAGTGATTCTGAGAACTTTTATTTTTGAGTCAAATACTGAGCACTTAATCACTTTGTATGAATCATTTTAACATTTGAGTCTTCTAAGTACATCCTTGGTCCTCATCCTCATATGGATTTGTAAAGATACTAGGTCTTATATTTAGATTGTTCCTATAATAAAATCATTGTTGGTTTATTTCTTTGATTAGCTTACTACAAATTTATGTTGAATTCATATTGCATTTGCTTTTTGATTATCTCTTTCAAACATTTTAAAAATGTATTCTAAAGTTATTTATTCATAGTTTGTTGTACAATCACTTTACTTTATTCTTTGAGTATATATATATATATATAGATAGATAGTAGAAAATATAATTCATATTTCAAGATTTTTTTTTTCATCTTGAAATCTTGGAGTTGTTCTAAAGGCTATAAACATAGGGTGACATTATAGCTTCTCACCTAGCCTAATGAGATTCGAGGTGTTTTGTGTGGAGCATCAAAACTTTATCCCCAACCGATGGTCCATGTGTGTAACAGTATAATCCATTTTACAAATACCATGTTTCTCAAAGTTTATTAATCTATTGCTACATTGGTGATACTATTACGAATTTTGTTTCATTATTATATTTGGTAATTTTCATGAAATTACATTGGATTAGATTTAAGTTTGGATTATATTTAATGTGAAGGAATGGTAATGTAAATCATAAAATCCTCTCAAGGCTCCCAAATGAATTTGGATACCTTGATCTTCTTCAAGGTACAAGGGTCAACACACTTTATGATTGCAAAAACTTTATGTTTAGAAGCATACCAAGTTTGTTCTCCAATTCTTTCAGGGACATTCTACCTCTCCACAATAAATGGAATTTTGAAAAATATTGTGGAACACTTTGAACATGGACTCCATTATGCATATTACCTTCATTCCTCCCATGCTCAATAATCTCTTGGTGGTTTAATGTTATTATTGAAGGAGATTTGTGTATGGAAAAAAAAACTTATATCTTGAAGGGAAGTTTTACTAAGCTAATACTTGCATTTGTCATTAACTAAAAATTACTCGAGATGAATACCAATTGACTAGTAGTTTTCCCCCTCCTCAAATTGTGAAACTTGATGAGATTGAGATATATAAAAATTGAACCCTTGATAAAAGGAAAGATAAGAGAGACTAATTAAAGAAGAAAAATATACTAAGATTTTTTTTCTTTCTTGTTTACTTGGTCACATTTGTTTGCATGGGTGCCAACAAAATCAATTAAAACAACCTAGTATAATTTGCATATTTAAAACCTTGAATCAGAATGTACCACATATGGAATATATTTAGAAAAATACATTTATCATATTTGAAACCCTGAATCAAAAGTACCACATTTTTGAAAGCTAGGATAGAAAAACATGTTTAGGAGAGTACCAAAAAGCATAAGTTAAAGAAGAGTATACCACTAGCTTGTAAACTTTGAGTTAACTTGTCTATCCTGGTTGTTGTTATGTATATAGTGATGTTTTGATGATACAATGAATATCTAAAATTTTTATTAGACATATCCTCTTATGATATGTCTAAATTATTATCATTCATCAAACATTCAAAACAAACAATTATAATATCTTGAAGCAATGTAATTCAACCACCCTAATCACTTTGGTGATCTATTTCCCTCCACCTTAATCACTTTGTTGTTCCCTTTGCAATGGTTCAAGGGTATGCTAGTTCGTGAAGAGAAGACAAATATTATTAAATATGAACATGTATCTATGTAATAGATTCAAATATAGATGTAGATGTATCTAAATTTCCATTGTTATAAACCATATTCATAATGCATATCTTAGTCAAACATCTTCTATATTTTATACTCATTTTTTCTTTCCAAAACGCCATAATTTTATTAGAAAAAAGATGTTGTAGCTCCATTTTTTAATATCTAATACATGAAAGTTGTGTATGTACATGGATACTTGTAAAGAAAGCTATTTATGGATTTAAATATATTGACTTTTTTATTTATAAAAAATGTGGTTTTTGGGAAGATTTTATGGGTTACACAGAGACTCACCTACAAGAAACCATGGCATAACGACCCAAACCAATTTATGGTGGTATAAATACACAACTTGGTGGCCCTTAGGGAAACCATTAGCCTTCATATCATAACTCTAGAAACGTTTCCCCATATTAGGTCTGATCTTCCCATGCTTTTAAGCACTCCCTTGTCTCCAGGAAACCTTTGTTTATGTATTGTGATGTTTATTCATTCCTATCTCATACCTATCTAGCTTCTATTGGAGGCAGAGACCTTTAATGGCTCAGGAAGGGAGGATCCAAAATAAGTTTCCACCTAGTGCCAAAAGCCAGGATCATGTGATCATGTAACTACCTATTTATTGTCTTTACCAATAAAATAAACTCATATTCCATCCCATTTCTATTGTTATTTCTTATGTTATGAATATAAAATGGAATTTTTTATGAGCTAAGTTATCATATATACTTATATACATTGGATTTTATTGTTATGCTCTGTGTTTCCTTGCTAATATTGCAGGTCTGCATCTCTGGGGCAAGAATGATGGTTTGGACCTTGTGGACTGACATCAAATGTAGGACCCACTTGTGAGACCTCATTCCCTCTTTTGTTAATTTTATACAAGACATGTTATGTTCTCAAAATTATTTATTGATTTTCTCTTTTCGCTCTATTGGGGTTTTCAAATCTACCCTCAAGGGATTTTCCCCACATCAAAATTGGAAATTCCACTAGGGAAAATACTTTTGAGTAATTTTCTTAAGGGATGTACCCTTGATATGGGTGATCAGTGGGTGTCCTAGTTTATTTTATAGTTTTGAGATCCCTCCTTCTATCTATCCTTTAAGCTCGATCCTTTGGATCTGGGCATTTATTTTTTATCTTTTCAGTCTTTTGCATAGATACATGTTTTCCTTTTACAACAATCATGTATATATGCTTTTTGATTATTTTCATATCACATATGCATGGGTTTCTTTGGTAACAGTTGTGTATGCACTCACTCTATTTATAGAACAATCACATAAAATATTGGAGGTTGAAAAAAATTCACTTTTATTTGTGTTCACAAAGTTTAAAATGATTTGTTTGTGACCATTGTGTTGATTTGATCTTGAGATATCTAGAAATTGTGGGTATTTTTTATATACTTCATTGGTTTACGTGAATGTTGTCTTGTATAAGTCTAGGGTTTCTTTTTGTGTGTGGGTTTTAAGGTCTGGGTTGGATTCTTGAAATTAGTCTCCAAGTTCTTCATTCTTTCAAGCCTTGTACACAATATTTTTTTTTATTTGTTTGACAATATTTTAATGCTTTTCCATTCCTTGTTACTTGTGTTATACCCTGTTGCAAGTTTATGTGTTGGCTTTGCTTTGGTTTTTATTTTCTCTTATAAGCAAAGAAAATAAAAGAAAAAGTTTCTATGTATTTATTTTTGTTTCCTTTGTTTTTCTTTTGTTTTGGATACCAGAGTAAGCCCAATTTATTTAGTTTCCATCCTACATAAGACATTGGTATTTTTTTTCTATATTTGTGTGCTTTTCAAGGTAGTTTGCAGATACTCTTTTTGTTTCTTGTGTCTTGTGCATTTGGCTATCAATTTGATTTTTTTTTTGCTTCAGTTTATTTGATGTTTATAAGTGCTTTTAGTGCTTGCGGTTTGTGCATATTTTTAGTTTCTTAAAATCTTGTTCTTTCTTTTGTTGCATACAAGTTCATAAGTTCATATTGTCATCTAATTTTTGTTGCACACAAGTTCATAAGTTCATTTTGGCATCTTAGATCGTATTTAGTTGCATTAGTATAGTGTGCATTTTGTATGGTATGAATAATTACGTGTCATTGTTAACTTGGATATATAGTGTGAAAAAGTTTATATTTTGTATTTTAAAAGAGAAAAAATATTGAATAGGATTTCGTAGAACCTAAACTGAAATCACTTTTTGCTAAAAAAAATAGAGTTGCATTGCATGTAGTTAATTGTTATTATTTGATTTATTTCACATTAGAACATCATTATCTTCACCCTTGTTACACTTAACTGAAATAACACAAAATTAAAATAAACGCTTAATTTAAAATTAACTAGACTTTTATTTTGTCATAGCGAACCAACTAGTTTAGGTGATTTAGGTCCTTCAAATAGGTGTGTGGAAAGTAAACTCTCCAAGGCCACTCAAATTTAAATTAGGAGTTGAAAAAAGAGTAAAAAATCAGTGTCACATAAGTTATTGGAGAATCTACTTTAAGATACTAAGAGTTAGGCACTAGGCCTTGTTATGATAAGGAAAGAGATATACCCCGTCTCCTACTTGTAAGAGCACCTACCCATGACTATCCCCCTCATCTTATGATTATGAACTAGTGGTTTTAGTTTCATTTCCTAGGGATGTCCTAGGTGATTTTAAGGGGGAATACTTGTGGCACCTAATACAAACATTGTATCATTATTATATTACTTCTCAAGAGTGCCTCACAAAACAAGGCTACTTGAACTGGTCAACGTTATTATTAGGAGGACAATGTATCTATTTTTGTTATCTTTGATAGTAGGACTTGGGCCCTCATCATCCCAAGATTACCTTTAGAAGTCCCTTTATATACTCTTTGAGATTTTGACATCTGTCCTAATCACGTAGAGTGGGAATATTGGAGGGTTATTTGCTTGTTATTTTCATAGGTTTTCTTTTATAGTGGTGTGATCTATGCTATTTTTATGTAATTGTCCTTAGGTTATTTTTTTCTTGTCACTCCCTAATCACTGATTATGAGTGGTTGACCAACCATTCCATTAGTCTTGAAAGGCTCTTGGTTTTTCACTGAAATTATGGAACCACCTCCTTGTGGGAGAAGATTTGATTGTAATAATTCTCTTCCTCAAAAGTAGTTAAAGAGACTCAATTTACATTGAACAATACTGCAAGGGAGAAACATTTTCATAATTTGGTTATGGCCAAATTTCCTGAGGATACCAACCAAGGAATCCCTTCAAAAGGGAATCTTTGTATTTTTTCCTTTCTTTGGAAACATTGGCGCCCCCTTGATGGCCATCTTAAGTCTTCTTGGATTGAATGTTTGACTGGAAACATGGCTATGGCCCACCCTAAATATTCTGAATGCTCTTAAAGCTTCTCAAATAAAAACTTTATTTTAAGGGAGTCATATGGATGTTAACCCTTCATATTCTTTGCTAGAGAAATTTGAGCTTCCTCTTTCTCACCATCTCATGAAATTCTAGCTATTAGTGATGAGAATTATAAAAGGAGAAGAAAGAGGAGGAATACTAATAAGAATAAAGCTATTCATGAAGAATCACTCACCTCTGTAATTCATGTTGGTGACGATTCATTAGCCTATGCAAGTTATGTTGGGGAAACATGTCCATTCATTGCTAGTCATACTAGAAAATAGTCACTAACCTCTGCAAGTCATGTTGGAAATGAGTCACTAGCCTCTTCAAGTCATGCTATGGGAATGATTCCAGTAATTTCTAGTCATATTGGAAAAGAGTCACCAACCTCTGCGAGTCATGTTGGGGACCAGTAATGAAGCATTGCAAGTCATGTTGGAGACTTACCACTAGTTGCTGCAAGTCATGCTTGGGGCATTGCTATTAATAAGAGGCCTATACATAGAATATTTAAACTTAAGTTCCCTTGTAAGCTCTGCAAGGGAGATCACCTTACTTATTTATGCCTTGAAAAATTAGTGATTAAAAGGTTGTGGTTCAAGTTTTAAGTCTCTTTTACTCTTGAACCTCCTATGGTTTCTCACCAATCTATTCTACCATTGGTTGATGAAGTGGTCCACTCAATGGAGTATTTGGATGATCCCACCCCTCTTTTTGGGGGTGAAGTGTTTAACAACCAAGTATTCTTCATTTCTATTTTAGAATCTTCTAGCCTAGGGGGAATGTAGGTCACTTTGACTGTACCCCTTCCAAGTTCTATGAATGTTTCCTTTGATTAATATTATCTGATTGAGCCTTAACTTCCTTCTTATGCACCTTTTCAAATAAAGGTTTGAGTTTATTCCTCAAATGTTAATTGATTTATAGTGGATGAAGGATCCTATACAAATATTATATCCTCCTTAGCTTGGAAAACTTTGAGTTTTCCCAGGCTACTAATAATTGCTATTTAGTTGTTTGGTCTATGATAGAAGACTTGGTGAGTCTTTAGGTATTCTTCCTCAATTTCTTATCAAATTAGGTCAGAAGATTATATTAGTTAATCTGGTGGTGTTCAATGGCCATTTGGACTTCAATATGATCTCAAGGCATGATTATGTCTAAGCTATGAATGTTTTGTTGTCTATGCTCTTCTGGTTAATGTATTTTCCTCACAATGGAAGCATTACCACTATTGATAAAATTGCATCTAACAATCACCGTCCAAATTCAACTTTAGTTCAGGATACCCCTTGTTATGTTACTAGTGTTCAAGTAGAATATACCCCACCACAGGTGAATTATGTGGCATCATATCCTCAATGTTGAATTTCTTCTGAGAATGGCCCTATGAAATCATGTTTTCCTTCTCGAGACTTGGTCCCAACAATTGATCAAGTGATATCTCCAATGGGGACATGGGAGCCCTTGCTTCCCCTTGTTGATCCTTTTAGTTCTCATGATTTATTTGATGTTGAATTTCCTTCACAAGAGGATTTTCTTGAAGCCAGGACTATGGTTGATTGATCGCATTTTCTTCCACAACTAGACACTATAGGTTCTAACTTCGAAGGAGTCTTTGGCTTGAGCCTTGCAAGGTGTTGGAATCATGGTTTTAATTACACCAAAGCTTGCAGGTGTTAGTAAATGGATGCATTACTAGAGTGAATGGATCCTCAATATGTGGTTAAGCACATGTTGCAAAACATAGAGGGAGTGCTAGATTATCCAATTCCCAAAAATCTCCCCCCAATGTGACACGAGGGTGTTTTAAACTCAATACCTTTGGATCTAATGCCAGTTGTTGGAATAATGATTTCCATTACACCAAAACCCATAGGTGTTAGTAAATGGATACATTTATAGAGTTAAGAGATCGCCAAGAGGCGGTTAATTACATGTTGTGAAACACACATGGAGTGCTAAATTATTCAGTGCCCAATACAGGAAGCTTGTCATGAAGAACTATTATGCCTAAGCCACAAGGTTATGTGGTTCCCTTTACCTTATTGTACATATAAGGTACATGTTTTCAAGTTTTATTCTATAACACAAAATTTTATTGAAACTTTGTATTGGATGCATTTTCTTCTGGCATAGTGTTGCTAAACGTGTCTATAGTATATTGAAGACATATTTTTTGGGCATTTTCATGTTGACCCTCTCTAACAAGTATTGGATCTGAAAACTAGCATATAGGTTAGGTTCACCACCTTGCATTGTGCATTATTAGTTTATGTAGAAATTAATGTGTAGATTCAATACTTCTCATGAAATTTGCTAAATCACAAGACTTGAAGCTACTCTACTGCTGGGTCCCTATAATACTAGTGATTCCCCCATTACTATTGTAGTTGTATCCCTTATTAATATTTTTGTGCCCCTATTGTTCCCATATTGTTATTACTGTGCCCCATGGAATCCCTCTATTGTTAATTTTGTGCCTTTATGTTATTATTGTTAGGTCGACTTGGTTATATTGTGAACCCTTAGACTCCTATATATAGAAAGAAGGTTTTTTCATTTGAATCATCGAAGAATTGTTCATTTGTGTAATGTAAAGGAGGTTTCCCCCTCAAAGAGGCTGAATTCTAAGGCGTCGATCTACCTTTTCTATCTTTTTGTGAGTTGGTTTCATAACATTTGGTATCAAAGCTTTGGATTCTAGGGTTTTGCTGCTCCAAATAGGTCATCGTGGAATTTTTGCTATAATTTGTTTCGCAGAATTTTCAGAAGCGGAAAACAAAACCCATTTGAGACAAGATCGTGCTGAACCTTAGGTCCGAATTTCAGAGCTTTTTGCACAATATTTGTGGAGATATGATCTGAGGAAGGTGGTCTTTTTGCGGACTCCTGAATTACATTCCAAACAGGTGACCTAGGGAAAATAGTAATAACTTTTGTTTTGAGCATCATATTGAAATTTCATAAGGTTACAAAAAGAGGATGGACTATAGTTTCTTGTGTTTATTTTTCAAATCCTAAGGTCAAAATAGTGACATGTGGCACTTCATACAAGTTCGCTCTTTTGAAAAGGTATATAATCAGGTCATCTTGGGAGATTGCACATAACTCTGTCTTGGAGAATATGAATTCGATCAGACTGGTGGCATTAGAAAGAGGATGTAGAGGGGTACTGCAGGTCATAATTTAAGAACTGGATGATCCAAAATGACAGAGATATGTCAGATTCAATATCGAGCTCCTACAAAGTGAAAAAAGGTGTGTATTTTTTTTTTAAATATTTGCATAAGCTTGGTTTGAAAAATTAGTTTGAAGGAATTCAAAGGGCATAGTAAAGCATTATTATTGGTAATTAATGCCTTGAAGAAAGAAAATGGAAACACCTAGAAAAAAACCTGAAAGCTCTAGCATGACTCATGAAGAAGACGAAGAAATGCTACATGATATATCAAAATTACGAGACCAAGTGCAACAAATGTCATTCTCACAAAAACTATCAGAAGCAAAGATAAATGGCGTGGAATATAAGATAAATGTCATGTAATCTAAGATAAATGGCATGGAGGCTAAGATGAATGGTGTGGAAGCTAAGATGAATGGCGTGGAAACTAAGATGGATGGCATGGGAGCTAATATGGATAGCATGGAAGCTAAGATGGACAACATGGAAGCTAAGATGGATGGTATGAAAAAATTGTTACTAGAAAGGCTTCCTAATGGAAAAAAGGTAGGTGAGGAAACTCATAATGAGAACAAAAGGAATGTTAATCATGATTTGAAGAATGACAACATGGAAGATTTTAAGAAAGACATTGAAGTATTAAAGGAAGGTTTGACAAAGTTGCTACAAGAAAGGCTTCTTAATGGCAAAAATGTTGTAGAGGAAACTCATGATGAAAACAAAAGAAATCTTAATCATGATTTCATAGACTCTAACATTGGAACAAAGACCCACCATGTTCCAAAGGTCGATATGAGGAAGTTTGATGGCAAGGATCCGTAACATGGATACTACAGATGGAGCAATTTTTCGATCTCCATATTGTGAAAAACACATAAAAGGTACGCATTGCAACTTTATATTTGGAACCAAACGAGTTTGTATGGTATCAATGGTTTTTCTCTCGTAAACAAACTATGACTTGGGCAATTTTTATGGAAGAAATGACAGCACATTATGAGGATACGAAAAACAACACCTTTTTTAGCTAATTGATGAACCTCAAACAAAAGGGTTCAATGAGGGAGCACATTGAGGACTAAAATTGAAAATAAGGGTAAAAAATATTCTAGAGGAGCATAGGATTGATATGTTCATAGGGACTTTAACGGACAACATCCAACATGACGTTCACCTTTGGGAACCTAATTCATTGGAGAAGTCATTTATGATAGCAAGAAAAATGGAAAGAAAAATTATGGTAACTAGGAAGCTTACCACTCACAACTATAAAGATGGAAGTGTTGTTGCCCCTAGCCTTCCACGACCTATAAGGTTGACACCACAATAATTGGAAGAAAAAAGAGCAAAAGGGATTTGTTACAATTGTGATAGAAAATACACTAAAGGTCGTAAGTGTGCCGAGAAGAAATTATTCTACATTGATTGTGAAGAGGAGGAAGAAAAGGAACAAGAAATGTCAAAAGAAGAGGATATAATCCAAAAACAAATCCTAGATAAAGAAGAAATGAATCCAACCATCTCTTGTAATGCATTGGCTGGAATTACGACTCCTCAAACTATCAAGATAGAAGGAGATATCAAGAAGAAAAAGGTAATAGTGTTGATTCATTCATGAAGTACCCACAATTTTATTCATTGTAAGATAGCCAAAGAATGGAATTTTTCCTATATCCAGCACCAGAGTGTCAAGTAATGGTTGCAAGTGGAGGAACCATAAATTGCTCTAGAAAGTGCCGTGATATCAAGCTATCCATGGGAGAATATGTATTGAATAGCCCAATGCTTTCCATTCCAATGGAGGTGTTGATGTTGTACTAGGAGTCCAATGGCTACAATCCTTGCCTATAATAGCTTTTAATTTTCAAGAACTTTTCATGAAATTTTTAGCGGATGGAAAGGAAGTTGAATTAAGGGGTATTGCATGGAAACCAAGAAAGATAGTCATCTCTAACGGTATGACAAAGCTTATAAAAAAGGAACAACAAAGTTTAATTGCACAATTATGTTCGCTAGAGGTTCCCACATCAAAATCATCTGTTTCTCCAGATCTCCAAAAAGTCTTGGACAATCATTCCAAGGTATTTGAGAATCCTAAAGGTCTCCCACCTATTTGTGATTAAGATCATGCTATTCCTTTGATTCTAGGAAGTGTTCCTCCAAAAATTAGGTCATACAAATATCCTTATGCCCAAAAGAGTTAAGTTGAACGTATGGTTGCAGAAATGGTAGAGGCTGGTATAATTCAACCTAGTCAAAGTTCTTTCTCTGCTCTAGCGGTATTGGTGCACAAGAAGGATGGATCATGGCGCATGTGTCTGGATTATAGGGAGCTCAAAAAGCTCACTATTAAAGATAAATTTCCCATTCCTGTCATTGATGAATTATTGGATGAATGGCATGGATCAATTTACTTCACCAAGTTGGATCTCCATTCAGGATATCATCAAATCAAAATGAAGATTGAAGACATTCCAAAAACAACATTTAGAACTCACGAGGGTCATTAGGAATTTTTGGTCATGCCTTTTGGCCTTATCAATGCACATTCTACATTTCAACGTTTGATGAATTCCATTTTCAAACCCTTCATTAGAAAATTTGTGTTAGTATTTTTTGATGATATACTAATCTACAAGTCTTGGAAGGATCATGTTCAACATGTTGACAGAGTGCTCAAAATATTGGAGGAGAAACAATTATAGGAGAAAACCTCCAAATGTTTCTGTGGATTATAAGAGGTGGAATATTTGGATCATATTGTATCTCATGACGGTGTTAAGGTAGACTCTAGAAAAATTAAAGCCATTAAGGAATGGAAAATCCCCACATCCATAAAGTATATGTGAGGATTTATCAGGTTCACAGGGTATTATCACAAGCTTGTTAATAATTATGTGAGAATAGCAGCACCTCTAACAACATTATTGAAGAAAGGTGCATTTTCTTGGACTCTAGAAGCAATTAAGGCCTTTAAACATCTTAAAGAGGCATTGTGCCAAACATCGGTCTTAGCTACGCTAAACTTCACAAAAACCTTTATTGTGGAATGTGAGGCCTCAAGAAATGGAATTGGTGTTGTTTTAATGCAGGAATAAAAACCCATTTCTTTGGAAAGTCATCCAATGAAAGGAAAATATTTACACAATATTTACACAAAGCTATTTATGAGAAGGAAATGTTGGAAGGGTTAAGAAGGATTTTTTTTGGGATGGCCTTAAATCCGATATTCAAAATTTTGTGGTGGAATGTTTGGTTTTACAACAAAATAAAGTTGATATAATTAAGTCCCCAAGTCTATTACAACCTTTATCTATTCCAAGTCAATGTTGGGAGGAGATTTCAATGGATTTTACACATGTTTACCCAAGTCCAAAAGAAAGAGTGTCATCATCGTGGTAGTTGATAAACTTACCAAGTATGCACACTTTTGTGCATTATCTCATCCACTTAAAGCCAGTACATTTGCTACTTTATTTATGGAAACAATTCGAAAGCTAAATGGAAACCTAAAGATTATTGTAAGTAACAAAGATCCTATTTTCACAGGAAATTTTGGACAAAATTATGTTCTTGTCTAGGTACTCAATTAGCTCATAGCTCATCTTATCATCCTCAATCTGATGGGAAAATTGAGATAGTGAAAAAATGTATGGAAGGATATATTTGTTGTTTTATATCTGATAAACAGACACAATGGGTCAAATAGTTGTCTCTCATTGAATGGTGGTATAATAGTTCCTTCCATACTACAATAAAAATGACCCCATTTATGGTGATTTATGGATATCATCCACTGCCCATCACATCATATTTAAGAGAAACTTCTAAGGTTCAAGAAGTGGAAGATAATATCGAGCATCAACAAAAAGTTATCCAACTCTTAAAGGATAACCTCACTTTGGCACAAAATATAATGAAACAACATGCATATCAACATCATAGCAAACGAATTTTTGATTTACGTGATTGAGTATTTTTACGACTACAACCATACCGACAAATGTCCCTTAAGCAAGCTAAGAATGAGAATTATTTAACACCAAAGTAGTATGCCATGCACAAGCTGTTGCAAAGGATTGGTACTATGGCATACAAATTGGAACTTCCTGCATCCTTCTGAGTGCACCCAGTTTTCCACGTTTCATATTTAAAGAAGGTTATAGGTAACAAGATCCCAATTGAAACAATATTGCTAGAACTTGATGAGGAAGGAAAAATCATATTGGAACCTAAATAAGTCACATAAATAAGAACTTGATAGGTATGAAATTGATCAATTTCAGAGTATCTCATCAAGTGGAAGAACTTACCCGCTGAAAATTCCACATTGCAGGATGAGAATTTTATAGAGAAGCATCCATAACTACTCAAGCTTTGTGGAAACCACTTTTTTGAATGAGAGGGTCATGTTAGGTCCATATAATACTAGTATATTCCCATATTATTATTGTCATTGTACCCCTTATTGTTATTGTTGTGCCCATGTTGTCCCGATATTGTTATTATTGTGCCCCATAGAAGGCCACTATTGTTATTATTATGCCCTTAGATTATTATTGTTATGTCGGCTCTGATTATATTGTGACCCCTTAGAGTCCTGTATATAGAAAGGAGGTCTTTTCATTTGTATCATCCCAGAATTGTTCTTTTTTTGTAATGTAAAGGAGGTTTCCCCCTCGAAGAGGCTGCTTTTGAAGTCATTGATCTATCTCTTTCTTCTATTTTGTGAGATGGTTTCATAACAAACCATTCAAGTGAAAATCACATGGACATGGGGTATGTGTCTGCAGACAATTTGGGCACCAAACCTCGGGAGAATGTGCATCATCTACTAAGGCTTAGGTTGACATTGGGTAAAATACATAGTGCAGCTAATTGATTAAACTGATGTGAAGATGCGGTAAATAATGATAGAACTAACTATTACCGAGTCTACCTAGTTGAAACAAAAGCAATTTATATGTCCCAGGAGTATGATAATGTTGTTTAAGTATAGATATTTTTTTTTGGGAGTTGTGACACAAATTTGTGTGGAGATGGATTTCAAAAAAAGATTTCCAACTGAAATTAACTTAACTGGTTTAAACTATTTATGGGTGTGAAATTTGGATTATGAAAACATTTCCTTCATATGTAGAGGTTTTTATGAATCAGGGATCTCCATTAAAAAATGTCCAAAATATGGGAAGAATCAAGCCAAGAAAGTTATTCATAAACCAAGATGGTGGGATCGCGCTAATTTAGACCACTCTATGGTTTACAAGGAGGATCTGCCCCCAGCTTCTTCCAACAAGGATAATCTAGAAAAGGATAAAAAAAGCTTCAGAAATCATGTTTGAATCTAGAGCAACTCAAGTGATAACAGATAGTGTGGTGCAGGATTTTGGAAAGTTAGTGAAAAGTGTTTCTACAAATGCTTTATTGGATAATACTATTTAGAAAAAGACTCTTGGGGCTCCTCCAATAATAGATAAAGGAAATAATTATGTCTCTAATACAATGTCAACTAAGAACTCTTCCCTATAAAACCATATTGGGAAAGCCACCTATTGGGATGATTATGTAGACGTGGAAGGACATCATACCACATATGGTTATAGAGATCATCCCATGGATAGCGATGAAATAGAATCATCAGGAAACTTGGGACACATGGAACTCAACGAAAATATGAAAACAACTCTCCAAGGATAACAACAAGCCACTTAAAGTCGAAATGACACAGAGTTATGAATTGGCTGCAAATACACTTGCGTATTAGATGTGTTTCAGGAAAAGTTTTGCAGTAATGGGAATAATTTTTTTGTATTATGGATTTATCATTTGAGGACTTGGATTCAACCTATGTGATCAATTCAAAATCATCAAAAAATTTCAACAACTTTGTTGTAACAATTCTGACTCGATCCCACCTTTATTAATATACTATTCTCTATCTATTTCTTTAAAAAATAAAGTTACGTAATAAATGGAATACAATACCGATGAATTTGTTACACCTTTTCTTTCCATAATTGTTTTTTGTTTGGTTTTCAAATGTTTGTTATTTATGTTCTTACATTATCTACTTTTTTATTAATGACAATTGTAGAAATGTGAAACATTGAATAGTGAGTTGGTGATCATCCTTTGGGCATGCATATGATGATATATAATAACTAGTGTAAGTAATATATGTATCCAACTACTAGTATTTGTCACATTGAAGGTGGGTGTTTCTTGTAGATATTACATATCTTTGTTCCCAATGTGATGTTATCTAATTGCATAACAAACCGTAATCCTATGGAAACATTAGCTTTACATACTCTTTAGCGAAGATGAATTCCAATCACTTTGATCTTAAGGATGACTTGTCTGGGTTAGCCTCTTGGGATAAGAATATATGTGTATATATATAACCTATAGCAAATTTGATTACTTTTGGCATTGATACTACACCATAAACATTTTCATTATATAAAAAATAATGTAACGTACTAGTTGTTGTGAGTTGTTAAACGTTTATTCAAAATCATTGAATACTCATTACTCAAATTATGCTAATATGGTAATAATAAGAGTCATCAATGATAGTGGACAATAAAAACGTAAAATGTAAAATTAAAGTAATGTAAAATACAAAATATAAAATGTAACTATGATACCAATTTGATTAGAAGAAATTCATTTATCTATAATGTAAAGTTAACATACTATTATTTCTTTAAAAAATCATTTGTTTATATATTATTATTGGTATAATAATTAATAATATTGATTATTATTATTATTGCAATGTATTTTAATAATAATTATGTCCATTATAAGTGTTATTATGTTAGACCTTACATATATTATTTATTACGTCAAGTGACAATTCTTGATCATATGCATGGAGGGGGAGAGAGGGAAAAATAGAAAGAGAAAGAGGGGGGGAGGTGGAGAGAGAGAGAGAGAGAGTTAGATAGAGAAAAATAAGGAGAGAGATAATGAATAAGGGGATAGAGAGAGCGAGGGAGATAGAAGAGAAGGGAGGAAGAGAAGGAGAGGAGAGATATAGGTAGAGAAGGGGAAGAAAGGGAAAGGAAGACATAGATATTGAAAGGGAGAGATAGAAGAACAGAGGAAATAAGAAAATGGTGGAGTTAGATGGAAGAGAGAGAGAGAGAGAGAGAGAGAGATGGGGGGAAGAGATAAACAAAGGTGGGATATAATATGAGAGAGAGGAAGAAATATAGAGAGGAGGAGAGGGATGGAGAGAGATATTGAGTTCAATTGGGATGGAGATGGAGTGGGGGAGAAGAAGAATGACATAGAGAGAGAACGGTGGAGGGAAATCCCGCCCCACCCCCCCCAATACTTGCAATTTTTGAAAGACCAACTTCACTTTCTATCACTATCTCTAAGATCAACTCTAGCCATTTTCATGAAATATACTTAAATACCAAATACTTTTATTTCAATATTATTATACTCTAGTAACACATGTGACAACCATAGTTACAACAGATGGTTACATGGAGCTTTTGGTGCACTAGGGCTCCTGAGCATACAACATCATTGTGTTTCGAAATCGACTAATACTAGCACAATGATACTTCATTTTGAACACACCCTGTAACATAATACTTATCTAAGATATACTAATATAGTGTTACTTAGTGGAATTATAAATTTTTTATTATAAATCCAAGTTACTGTATTTTCATGTTCATAAACATCATTAACAATTATAGTTGCAGTTAAATCAATAAACCACAAAACTAAATATACAACACAATTCAACAATGTGCACATCATTTTATGAAAATTAGCTCTGAAGCCTTAAATTTTATTTAAATAGGTAAAATTACTAAAATATGGGTATTCCTATTCCTCCATCATCACACCCTCTTCTTATAAGGAAAAACAACACATTTAAGTTTCATTGGAAGAAACACCAAATTTAGGTTCCATTGAAAAAGAACTAAATTCGGTTCTATTGGAAAATATACCAAATTTAACCTCTGTGAACCAAACTTGTGTAATTATCCCTCACCGTAGACCTACCTGAGACACCAATCACAGTCTTCTTCCCTTCTCAAACAAACCACTCATGCTACTTTACTCCCTCGCTTGCTTCGATTTTCTCCCCAATTAAACTTCTTAGTTTGTACTTATATGACATGAGGTTTGCAAATGTATCATTATGTTAATTCTGATTGACTCATTCGATTTCCTTTCATGTTGGTCTTCTTATGGATAACATACTCTACAACCCACCTGGAAATCATGTTTCTTTTTGGCCAACTTCAACTGATTTACTACATTCTAGTTCATTTCATGCATCTTCCCTACCAAATTATGTTTCACACATTGCATGTCATGCGTCCCCTATTTCACTCGCCTTCTCACTACATCGACTTGCCCAAACTTATCCATGACTCGTTGTACAAGCCCAACCAAAAACCCAAGGTATGTTATTCACACCCAAACATAGTTACCAAGTTCGAATTCGAATTCGGATTTGAATTCGATACGATATGATAAAAATTCGATTGGAAAATTTTCAATTCGGAAAAAATTCGAGAATAGATATCTTAAACATTTAAATATTTATTCTCTTTTTTTTGTAACAATAATGTCTCATCAATTTTTTCCCATTCATTTTAAAATTTAAATAATTTTTAATAATTTTAATCAATATAAACAATTTTAAAATTACAGTTTACTTACCAAAACTATAATCACATTTGTCTTATCTTCAAAAATCTCTTTTTTTTTTTCAAAATTCAAAACTTCCCTCTTACTTTCAAATCTTATCTAAAAATGTTTTATGATTAGTATCTATTTAGAAATTAAATATTCTAAACTCAAAACTACCTTTCTTTAATTTCAAATTTTATCTAAAATCTTTTATAATTAATACATATTTAAAAATTAAAAATTAAAAAATACTTTTATAAGATTTCTCTTAATATAAATATATTATATTTAGAAAATCAATTAATTATTGTAAAATTTACTTTTCAAGATTTTACTTTATTTATTATTTCAGTGTTTTAAACCCTTTAACTTGAAAATTGGAAAATTTTCTCTACTCGGAATTTGTTTCCATTTCTTACCTACTCAAAATTTGTTTCCATTTCCTACCTACAATTCAGCGACCTTTCCATTTCTGACATGCCATCCGGAAATTATCTATTTTATGCTTAAATATTACTGTCTTACTATTCTAAAAAATGCAAATTAACAAACCCCGCAATAAACTGTGAATTTTCTGTAAATCCCTGCAATAAACCGAATCAATTTTTCATCGAATTATTCGATGTTCGAATCGAATTGCCGAATTTCCATATTTATTTCTCCGATACGGGCGTATTTGGTAGCTATGCACCCGAAGTTGAGACGTCCCAATCAAGAAAACCCTAAATTAAACTTAGTCGAGGTTCCTCACATCATTAATTTGTCCACTCATCTCAAAACAGACTAACTCTTCACATCCCATCGCGGGACCTTCGCTTACAGGCAAATCCTATTTCCAACTCCACTGCATTATAAATGCAGTCTGACATGCAAGGGGAATAGGGGTTGCCTTGCTGCTAACATGCCAAAGTCAACTTTGAGAGAAATATAAATGCAAAGCAACCCCTATTCCCCTTGCATGTCAGACTGCATTTATAATGCAGTGGAGTTGGAAATAGGATTTGCCCTCGCTTACATGGACCCATTCTATGGCAACTATTTCCTATCTGGGTCCTCGTTGGTGCATGCTTGTTCATGTAGCATCCCTTAACCATAAACCCCATAAATGTAACATAAATATTGCATTCTATGCATTTCTTATGTCTCCTACTATGTGCACCTAGTTAAGCATGTACCCAACTCCGAGGACCTGACAATATCCTACCCATATATTTCAATAATTTGAAAGTGTTGCAAGGTGGAAATATTATCTTGAACAATGAGAAATGAATTTCAATGAACAATCCTATAAATCCATGGCATATTTTTTTCGTTAATGGACATGTGTTTCTTTTATTTGTTATTTTTAGATATTAGCTAACACGAAGAGGAAAACATTCTTCCTTTATAGAAATATTGTTCAATATATTGTGTTTACTAATTTGCTTTTTTCTATTAGAAAATGTGGATGAGTATTTAGATATTATTATCAATTTGAAATATAATTTATGAAGACTAAATTTTAGATGAATCAATATGTATGTAACTAGAATTTTATATGAGTTACTCTTATTTAATTTACATGTATTAATTGATTTCTATAATTTAACAAAACATTTCTCTCTTTAAATTATTTCCAAATCATTTATAGATATACCAATAAAAAAAATTATACTGTCTGTGTGATTCATCACTTCTAGTGGATATTTTTATGTTTAAACCATTATTAGTACAAAAATTTGAAATTCTCATGCTCTGCTTCACCAATAAATTTTCTTTCTTATATATGTTAATCCATTAATTCAGTTTATGCTCCTTGATTGGACAAATATATAAGTAAATAGTATATATTCTAATTTATTTTATCTAATTAGATTAATAACTATTTAAATAAAAAATTAAATTCAATTTGATTCCTCCCAAGTGGACTTGGAATTAATTTTCCATCTCTTTTAATTGGAAAACTAGTCTTACATTTCAATTGGAAATTATGATAGAAAATTAAAGAATGTCTAATTGAGAATTTCAATTTGATATTATCTCTCACTTGACATAACATGTAATCTAAAAATCAAGTCATTGACACAAAGATGGTCAAACAAAAATAGCTAGCAAATGTTTAGAGAGGCATATATGGTGTTATTCTTTAGACAAAAAATCTAAAAGTATGAAGTGGTTTCCTCTCCAAAATTGATGTTTTAATTATACCCATCACACATCGACTCAAATGTCCCTAATTGAGGTGCTTGGAATATTCCCAATTCTTGATATCTCATACTTTTTCCAAGACAAGTAAAGAGTATATTCAATAGAGTCACGTCTGGAGATGACTAAAGAAAATCTTACAATTCTCTAGGAGAATATTCAAGTGGTGCAAAGAAATATGAAGTATCAATCAATTGAACATTAAAGTGAAATATTGTTTGAGGAGGCCGATTTGGCTATTTTTAAAATTACAACCTTGTAAGCCATCTACACTAAAGAAAAATAAGAATAATATTTAGCTCTAAAATTTTAAGGACCCCACAGGATTATTTCAAAGGATGGAGAAGTGGCATATGAGTTATATTTTCCTTCTTCTCTCATTCATAGTATCTTTCCTAAAAATGGTTTTTGGACAAACTATTCCAATCTAAACAAAAGTTTCATAATTATGTCAAGAATGGAAGCTGACTCTTGAACTAGAAAAAGAAATAGATTGTTGTTTTGTATTTCTACTGAATAGAACCATTATGGAGTACCTATTCAACTAGAAGAATATTCTTGTAGAATAAGCTACATGGTAAAATGAGCAGTGCTTGAAGAAACACCCTAAATTCCAATATTTGAGGGAAAATTATTTTTTGAGGGGGGCGGTGTGGTGGGGGAGGGAGGGGTGTGATGTTAATGCTCTATACATCCTATGCTATTATTCTAATAAGCACCCATTGTTAGTTTATATGTTATATTAGTAGGTGTCGTAGAACCTTTTATTATACTCTTTCATTATAATTGTTCCTTGTCTCTCTATATATACCAAGGAGACCTAGTCTTAGGATCATCATGCATTGTATTTTGTATAGGATTGAATGTAAAATTAGGTTTCTCCCTCTAAGTCGACTGATATTCATTAATTTTTTATCATTCTCCAATCAATTTATCACAACCATACAAAAACATTCAAAAATAAATTTCAATTATACCTGTTACAATTATTATCCATGCAAACCTACTGCGCAATTGTTAAAAGTTGTAAATAAGAGTTTTGACATTTCCTTATGGTTGAATATCTTGGAAAAAAGTAAATTGCATTTTTTTCTTCAAAATTTAAATTGGTTAAATTGTTTCGTCTTCATGTTTTTTTGGAATACATATTAATGAAAATTAAACTAACGCAATCAAATTTAAGCTAGAAATTTGTTTGCTACATATTAAAATAATATATTTGAAGTGTTTGATATTTATAAGGAATATTATGATAAGTCAAAATTATTTATCATAGATGAATAATTGTAGCATAGTCCTTATAACAAAGAAGGAAAGTGTTTTCAATTTCTTCTCCGTTTGGAATATGATGGTTCTTTGAAAATAAATGGATTTATATAGTCCAACCTTTGTAATTTTCTAAATTATTAAGAAAAATAATTAAGAGAGATATTTATAGTTCTTTTTTAGTTCTTTTAAAAAAGCAAAATTATTTTAAATTTCCTCTAAGTTAGGAATATGATGGATAATTAAAAAAGAAGGCTTTATATGGTGTGATCTTTTCTTTGTAATTTTCTAGATCATCATTCAAAAAAGGCATAAAAATATGCTTGGGAATTCTTACGAAAACTAATTATGATTATTTATTTTATATATATAATGAAAAAATAACCTATTTGAAGGATAATTTTATAGTTGAAAAAATCATGCTATTTAATATTATATTTTATTTAAATTGATATTGACTCTTTATAATCTTATATGTATATGCAAAAGACATAACGCCATTTTGTCTCTCATTATTTTTTATGAATGGTAAACAAAAAGTGATATGAAGATAAGACTTGAGTTTTGGTATCTTTTGAGTTTATTTTCCTTTTAATCTATTTTACTCTAATTATCAAATGGAGGACCCTCTTCAATTCGTCACATGACTTGCCTCCAAATTATTATGTTATCTAAATCTTGAAATAGAGATCCATGCGTATTTCCATGTTTATTTCCTTTTGTTGTGTGGATGAGGACCAAATTGGAGATTGGGCCTAATACTCAAACTTAGTCATCCTAACAACCTTTACAAATTATTATATTCTATCATACCTGTCGTGTTTGAACTCTTTTAAGTTTATTTTTTCTTTAAGTACTCTTGTGTTTCCTTTCAAACTTGATTAATCAACCCAAAAAACATTTCTCAAATCAAGACATGAATTCACTTAGTTCCTTGGTATAATTCGGCAATCCACTATGAATACCAAATAGTGCCCTCCATTCCAAAAGTTTGTGTGTAATTCAAGTTGCATAAATCTTTGATGCGTTCTAATATTAGACTTAGTCCATAGTCTCTTTGATTTATTCGCTAATGTAGACTTCAAATAGCATAAAATAACTAAAAAAAATTATCTTTAATGGTTAAAAAAAAATAATTTCAACTAACAAATGGGATTAAAACTTACAAGTGATAAAAATGTATTCTTGCATAAAGAGATTGAAGAGAAAAGAAGAGAATATTTTTTTAAGGAGTCAAAAATAATAAAGACATAAAGCCCCTACGTGGATGGGGAGAAATGTTGAGAAATAGATGGGAAAACTGACGACTATGGGAAGGAATGTATTCCTTTTAAAAACAAAAAAATCATGAACTGTTATTTCTTATGTTCCCATAAAAAGGAACAAAAAGATGAACCCCCATTTCTTGTATTCCCATAAAAAGAACAAAATGATGAACCCTTATTTCTTCCTTTGTATATACAAGGGGAGTTGTAGTGAAGAAAGTCCTGCATTGAGTGGTGCCTGAGCTTAGGATGGTTTTGAGCCATTAACAAAAGGAATGTAAATAATAAACTTAGAAACTAAGTGAAATGTTACATTTAAGTTTAATTTCGTGGTACTAGGTTTATGATGAGGCTACATAGGGTCAGAAGGACGATTCACTTGAAGTTATTGAATGTATATGTGTGACATGTTTCATCGATATGTTTTAGACAGAATGGCTCCTATTCTAATAACACTCAATGACCTTTTTTGAGAATACTTGTTAACGCAGAGGGTTTTAAATTTGAGAAATTTTTGTTTCTCAAGGTATTTTTGTCATGTACCATTAATGTCATCAAAGGTTAGTGATTTTTGAAATGACTCTGTGTTTAGTGATGAATATGAGTTTTTTTTATGTAGACCAATATTGATGTTGTTGTTGTTAAAAAAAACCTCCAAAATTTTGACTTATGCTCAATTTCAGAGCCTTCTTTGGTATTGTACATTGTAATCACAAACTTTGAAACCCATTCCATGTGTTTCCTTGAGGTGTTTTTGTCCCCTTTGCAAGATAGGAAAAATGTCATACTTTCCCATGTCGATTATCGCATCATGTATATAAGCTTGTTCTGGTGGTTTCAATAGGTCACCTTTGTGCATATTATTTTTTCTAACCATGTAAACATCCACCACAAACATTTCCAATGTTTGATGCATTGACGCACAACTGTCGTCACGGTCATCACAAAGTGTATCTTAAGTCTTGCACTTCTCGCAAATTTATCATAAAGATGTCACATAGAGGGAAGGAGATTTTCATGTGTCTTGGATTATACATATATTTTCTTCATAAATTATTCTAAGTGTGTGATCACAGTTGAAGTTTTCTCACTTTTCACATTAGCCTCACTCATACTACATCCAGTCATTTTATGGAAAGATTCACGACCAAGAAACCTAGCTTCACCCTACCTCTCTGAACTGCAAACTACACAGTATCATTCCTTGAATGTGACCTCTCTTATTTTCACTATACAATGTATAGTTCCTCCCTCCCACGACTTTTCACTACATAGTTTTTGTGCTCAAGCTCAGGCCTTAACTCCGAGAACTACACATTTTTTCTCTTAACCTAGCTTTAATTGTGAACTAAATAGTCTCTAGGCTCAACCTCATCCTTGAGCTCTTGGACTACGTAACTACAAAATGGATCATCCTCTCTTGCCTCCCATAACTATGCAATATGGTCACCTCGTGCTCATCTCCTTAGCGTGTCAAATTGACCCTAGGAATTGCACAGTTTGTACTCTCAGTTGAGCCTGAATTGTGCAATGCATAGACTGAAGGCTTGAGGATCCCCTTGCTTTATTGAACTACACAAATCCGTAGTCACTGATCCGCTTTCCCAATGTTCCGTCTAGTTATGGCTCAATCAATTGATCAACATGCTCAATTTTAGAATAGGGGTTTACGGACTAATTTAGTCTTTTTCATGAGTTAGTTGCATAAACAAGTACCTTATTATGCCATGGATAGATGATTATGAAGGATATGGATGAGTGCAACAAGCTCCAATACCATCTGGTAGTTGAATACACAAGATGATCAATGAAGATAAATAAAAGGGATAATATTTTGTGATCACCATTCAAGACATGAGATGATTGAAGATCCCTTATCACCAAGCCATGTAGAGGTGAAAATAAGAAGACTTGTAGTACACAGTGGCAGTAGTGGCTTGACATTTCCGCATCATCAATCAAGTCTATGTCAGCAATGTCATTTCATGTCACGTCATGAGTTGTCACATGCCACACCATTGTGATTAATGATGTAAATTATGCTTCAAAAATGTAATGTAAGGTGGAAGTCCAAAGGACATGTATGGAATATGAAGAGTCATGTAAAGTTGAAAATTCATAGGAATTCAAGCAATCATGAGGGTAGATGAAGAGTCATAAGGAATATGAAGCATCACTTCCTCATTGTTATATATACACCCTCATTGTAAGAGCAAAGGAGTTTTCACCTTGGATCCTCTCACAATTCATTAGAGATAAGCTAGTCCTTTTGAGGAGCAAGGAGTGGCTCTGATGCTCCACTATTGGAGCTAGTGGTGTTCATTGTATACATGTGCCTTGGAATGTTTAGTTAATATAAGAAGCCCTATGAGCCAACACGTTTTTCATGCATGGAGTATGGATATATGGATATTTGTAAGACTTGTAGAGTTCCATAACTGTTTCTTTTTACACCCTTTTTCCTCCATTTTGCTCTTTTTGATCATCGCTATCGACTCAATGAAAGTAGTGTACCATAGATTTTGATAAGGTAAAAACTCTTACATGTTTTATTTTTCATATTTGTTAATGTGCCTTATTGTTATGTGAAAGATCACATTATTTTAAAAGTTAACATGATTCTATGATTCTAATGGTTTAGTTCTTCAATGTTTTTCACTTATTTACAATTACTATTTTTTATGATTTTAGAATTATAACGTGTATCTACTATGTAGTTGACCATTAGAAGATTAATTTCATACACTTTAGAATCATAATTTGTATATATTTTGTAGACAAGCTTTTGAAGAATCATTAGAATGATTTGAATTTCAATACTGTGTTTTGTAGAAGCGAGGTGTTTACATAGGTTCATAATTTTAGGTTAAATAACTTAAGATATTTTAGGATGATATTCAATATAGATATGACCTAGTACATTAATCTAACAATAGCTTAATTTCCACTTATTAATTTGTATAAAGCTAACTCTAATAGGAATCTAGATAACAACAAAAATCCCAAAACAAACATAACCATCATCATACAAACTAAAGGAAAGGCTTATAGCATATATAGTGCACATGCACTTCATAAGTTTACCAACTTCGGTTTATAGTTTATGCTTGCAATTTAAGAACATTAGATTGACCAAACATTTTGGTGTCATTTCCAGGTAAGTGTAAATAGAAGCCTTAAAAAAAAAATCAAATAAAAACATGATATGCATAGGGAAAGAGACTCTAGAGGTAGGTTTGTAGGTCAAGCAAGAATTTTAATTCCTACATCATCACTAACTCCACTACAACCTCGTAGTGCCACACCACCCACACAAACTCAACTTCCATCCATAGTAGGCTAATATAGACTACCTAATGTCTTAAGATCCGAAATCCAATATAAAGGCTCACCAACATCATCGATAGAGGTTGTAATAAAAGTAGATCCTACATCTCTGACAACTGGAATAATTTTCCTATATTCAACTGGAGAACAACTTCTACCTCAATAGTTGAAAGTTCCTACTAAAGAAGAAGAGGAAGAAAGTTACTTCAAACTATTATAAAGGAACCAGAAGAACTAGAAGAAAAACTAGATAATCATGTTGTAGAACTAGATATCTATTATTTGGAATCCATCATGGTTGAATAAGGATAAGGATAAGTACATAATGTCAATGGTGAACAACATAGGATTGGAGGAGGAGGAGGAGAAAATAGAGGAGGTGGAAGAGGAGGTGGTAGAGGTAGAGGAAGATGAAATCCAAAACCTTTTGGGTTCCCTATACTTGAGGAGGTTACAACAATAACAATGAAACATATCTCACCTTCTATCCTCCCCAATTTTCATGGAATAAGAAGTGAAGACCCAAAGACATTTCTCTTTGAATTTGAATTATTATGTAGATCATCTGATTATCTAAATGATGCTCAAAAACTAAAAATTTTCCCTACCACCTTAAAGGATTCAACATTAAAATGGTTTATAAGTTTAGAAAAAATTTCTATAAGGACATGGGCATAAATGAAAGACACATTCTTAGAGAAATATAAGGATTATTGTATGCCTCATAGAATTAAATATGTAGTCTTCAGAATGGAACAAAAAGAAGATGAGAATCTTGATGACATTGTCGAAAGATTTGTTAATAATATCAAAAGGGTGAAAATGAATAATCCAGATGAGGAAACTTTAAAATCTCTCTTACTCAAATCCGTAAAAGATTAGTCAATTGATCGTCTCAATCTAATGGGAAAAGGAGATATTCCTCAATTACCATTTGCAGATATTTGTGATCTATGTGTACATATTTCAAGAGGTAAATCAAGCACATGGAAAATTTCAAGGGATCCTCTTTCATCAAGAGTAAATAAATCTGCGACCACGACTGTAAGTAGGGAAGAAATAGGTAGTTTGCTTGACAACTTTAAAACACATATTTTAGGGAGTGTGAGTGAGAAAATTGACACCCTTAAAATACAAAACATATAGAAAGACAAAAATGTTGCATTATCCATCTTTTGTTCTACGTGTAGAAAGAAGGATGCTCTGAGAGAGTGTCCTTTAGATTTAAAAATCATATAAACCTGTGTTATATGTGTGGAAAATCACGATACAAAATAATGTCCCTCTATACCAGGTCTTAACATTGTGTTTAGTGAAGAAGGAATGCGAAATCAGGGAGACACTCTTTACTTTATTGCCACAAGTCCATGGAAAAATCCTCAAACAAATCATACTCAACAATTTGCACAATCCTCACAAAATAATTGGAATTCACGTATGCCATGGAAGCCATGGGCTCAGCCACAATCTTGGAATCAAAGATGGAAAAATCCTTATGAAATATATTCTCAATGTCAATAATATCCGCCATCTTATCCAAATTTTCAACCACAATACTTCCCTCAAACTGACCAGTTACCTAAAGCTCAAGCTCAAAATGAAAATCCACAACTTTCTTTTCCATTTTCACAAGGACCAAATCAATTACCCTTCAATCACTCCCACATCCAAACAATAAAACTCCACAACCTAATTACAACTTAGAAGGACATAATCCTCAAACTTATATGATAACTTCATTACATCTTAATAAAGTTCAATTAAGGTCTGGTAGAGTATTAGAAAGGAAGAAACCATCTATTGTTATTAGGAAACAAAAGAGAATTCTCAAAAAGATAATAATAACTCTAAAGAAGAGATTTCCTTTCCTCAGAAAGAAAATATTGAAACAGGAAAAAATCCTACACATTGTAATAATACTCCTATTATAGAACAACCTTCAGTATCTATCTCAAGACCACCTTTTCCTCAAAGGTTGAAAATCGATAAAGGAGTAGAAAAAAAAATCATATTTCCTAATTATGATATGTTAGATGAATTGAAAAATCTCTGTATAAAAATTCCTTTATTACAACCAATAAAAGAAATACTGATCTTTGCAAAAGAAAGGAAGGAATTCAGTGCTGAAGGATCAGGAAGAAAAATATAATAAATAAAAAGATTTCAACTAGTCAGGAGAATTATAGATATCATGATGGGGAAGATAACAATTCAAAAATATTTAGATCCAAAAAGGTTGATTACGAAAACACACATCAATGGAACTGAAATACCAAACACAACGATTGATCTAGGAGCAACCATAAACATAATGAGAAAACAAACTATGGATAAATTGAAGCTTCTTAATCTTCAATAGGCACCAAAATCGAGACAATTAGCAAATGTAGGAATTTATAGGGTAAGTTCCTCAGACAAAACACCAAAGGACATCGCTCACAAACAGATCACAGATTAATACACCAGCATTTTTGGCGTGGTTAAAACCCTCAAAGGGGGAAACAATCCACGGCTTGAGCCAACGCGACCACTTTAGGCAATTTATTAATAAACGAATGAAATTTTACATAAGCTTCTCTCACGAACAGTTAACCTACAAATGACCCTCCATGCTCTTTAAATAGAGATCATGGACCAATCGGGTGTTAAGCCATGGATCAAGTGTTGGTAATACTGAGGAGAGAATGAACCGTCGGATCA
>APFE030699087.1:0-16614 GCA_000404065.3 Pinus taeda | reverse complement strand
GAGATCCAGTGGGAAATCTCTGTGTATATGTGTTTTATGTGTTATGCTCTCGCATTTTTATTTTTCCTGTGATTTAGAGTTTGTAAGCAGGTAATTTTTGTACGGGGTTAAAACCTACAATGTAATCCCAACTTATATTATCAAAGGCCCTCAACATGATGAGCTACATCATCATGCCAAGTTTCTTCTGAAATTTAAGTGAGTGGATCAGTTCATGAGATAGAATAATGCTATCCATTATTTGCCTCCCTCCACATAGCCCGATTAGTTTGAGGATATAAGGAGGGGAAGGACATACTTGATCCTGTTGGAAAGGAAGTTTGTGATGATTTTGTAGGTTACATTGCATAGGGCTATAGGAAAAAACCTATCCAGAGAATCAAAACCTTCTTCTTTAGGAATGAGAGTAAGGAAGGTGGCATTGAGGGCTTCTAGAATAGTTTTGTTGATTCTGGAGTCTTCCACCAAAGCATGAACATTCTCTTTTAAGAAAGTAAAACATGCTTTATAGAAGTTGATTTTGAAGCCATCAGGTCCAAGGGATTTTCCATTGGGCATGGACATTACTGCCTCCTCTACTTCGTACATTGTTACTTCCCTTAGAAACATTTTGTTATGGTCCTAGTTGAGGATTACAGGGATGTTGTGAGTGATTTCCCTGATGGCTCTAGATCTGTCTACCCTTGGCTCCTCTAAGCAATTGTCAAAGTATTCATTTAGTTCAATCTATATATCCTCATGGGTATGAACTGTGCTTCCTTCTTTGGATTTAAGGCCAAGGATTATATTGTGTCTCCAATGTTGAATCATGGAGCGAGGAAGAAGGAAGAATTTCATTTGTCACACTTAAGCCATCTGATTCGAGACTTTTGTTGCCAAAGTTTCTCTTCTTATAAAACTCTTTCTTCCCATTTCTTATGGAGGTTTATTTCTTCCCATTTCATTTGGTCAATGATTCCATTGTTGATGATTCTTTGTTAGAGTTTCCATACTTTGTTCCAAATCTTTTTTCTTTAAAGATGTTACCAAAGATCTCTATGTTCCAGAATTTGATTTTTTTTTTGATGAAATTTAATTTTTGTTGGAATTGATACATTCTGGTACCTGATTGGGGTGTTAGGCCTTTCCATGATTCCTTCATATTTTCAATGAAGTCAGGGTTCTCAAGCTAGAACTATTCAAAATGGAAGGGACAATTTTTGGGGGCTAGAGGAAATGTGCATCTTCAGAGATATAGGCCAGTGGTCTGAACCCATTTAGGGGAGGATGCGAGATTCCATTTCCGAGGAGGTCATGTAGATTTCTTATGAGAGAAGAAAATGATCAAGTCTAGAGGCAATCTGTCTCACTCCACCCATTTGTCATTGGGATATTAATCAGATTTAACTTGTCAATGGTTTCTTGGAAGACTTCTGATTCTTTGTTTAACTTGCACATCCCACCTTTTTTTTCATCAAGATTTAGGACCATGTTAAAATCCCTTGCAATGATTTTGAATGATAGAGGTATAGTGTCAAGGATTTTTCTGACCATTTGTAGCATATGGATTCTCTTGGTGGCCTTGTGTTGAGCATATATGTTTGTAACACATATGCTGTCATTGGTACCAATGATATTTAAAACTATAGTGAGTGAGTTTCTCATCAGGATGAGGGTAACTCATAAAGTGAAATTTTCCATAGTATCAAATGCCCACCAACAGTTCCAATTGCATAATTGGCAATGTAGCTATAGTTTTTGAAGCAACTATTCTGAAGAATGTTGAGGTTCTCCATGGAAATCTTGGTCTATTGAATGAGAATAATGTCAGGTTTGTCTATAATGAGACTGTGATTTAAGACTCTTTTTTTCCCTGGACCATTGAGGCCTCTTATATTCCATGTGATACAATTCATTGATAAAGATGCGGGGTTAAAGTGAGAGTTTTTACCTTACCTTGATTGAGAAGACTTGCTCCAAGTTCTTGGAGGAGTTGACCTGTGGTTTTCCTTCCTCTTTTTCTATTGGGTCCTTTTGGGTTGTGTTGCCCTAGTATCATGTTTTCCATTATTCCTTTGTGTGCTAGGTCATCTAGGAATTTATGGAATGTGCCTTGTTTTAGTTCTTCTTGTAAAATGTATGCTCCTTCTATTCTTTGTATGTGATCTATTGGTATAACTTCCAAGCCATTTATTTTCCATTCTTATACTATGGAGATGAGATCAACTCCTTCAAGGGATTCCTCTATTGCATTTTCTTCAAGGGAAGTTTCTATCATTGCTAGTTCCATTTCGGTGTCTTCTGGTATGTGGTTTTCCTCTATTTGAAAATGCTCAAAGTGATTCTCCAGTTGCATCTGACTTGTTGAGCTTTGGATTCTTGCTTTGTTTTCTTCCTCATTCTTACCATCCGAGGTTGGTACTTCTTGGTCTTCCTATATGGCTTCATATTTATTTTTTCTGGCTACTTAATATTGACTTTGTTTCCCTTGTGTCTTCCTATTGTTCCTGTTTTTATGTCCCAATTTAGTGAAAACTTGTTCATCTTATTTCTTTTGACCCTAAGTATTTCTTTCTTAAGCCTTGTTTTGGGGGAATTCTCTGAATAGGTGCTTGTGTTCATGGAACTTTTTGCATCTAAATGGTATATGGTCATAGTCAATGTTTTGAAGCCAGCCCTCATCTCTAAAGACTAACTTGATTGCCTCCGGTAGGGCACCTGAGACATCCATGTAAACACATATTCTTGTGTAGGAGACATATTAACCATTTTTGGTTCCCTATGACATTTTTATGTATTCCCCTAGCTCATCCTCGATTCCTTTTCACACTGATGGTGACCAATAATTTGTTCGCAACCAGTAGAGCCTAACCGAGACCAAGACTCTAGTGAAGTCTTCCTTTTCGAGGGTGAATTTTTCCTTCCAGTATCTCATGTAGAGTTTGACTGAGTTGAAGAAGTATGTGCCTCCTTAGAAAATATAGTCTATGTCTTCCAAGAGGTAAAAAATAACCATGAAGAGTCCCTTCAATCCCAGTTGCAACTTGATCTCTCCTTTAGGTCTCTATTTTCTCTGAATCCACCAGTTCAAAGTTTTTTCAGTGGGCCAGATTCCCATGAATTTACAGATGATTGCATGTAGCCTCTATAGGTTGCCATGTCTGTGTCCTGGATTTCCAGCACCGAGATATTTTTTGCCTTGGGGTTACAATTGTTACTGGTTTTTGACTTTGTTCTTTGGGGCTTGTCTGACTTGGAGTTGTTGGGTTCTGATTCCTCCCTTTCTTGCAAAGTCAAAGTTTCTTTTGGGATGCTTCCATTTGCATAATTGTCTTCTACATTTTTTCCATTTTTTTTTATTTTCCTCTCTTGCAGGTTTATCAATTCTGGAAGAGTGACAGACGTTGTAGGTATTAATCCTAATGAATAATCAGATTCTAGGCTCCTTATTATTTCCTGTGAAAATATCCCGAAAGGAGGGGGCCTCAGAGCCTCCTCCAGCCTCTTCCATGATCTGAGTCATGTAGGAAGATGGAAACCACAACTACAGGGTTCAAAGAATGATTCACCAATTACTCATGACAAATGTTACAAGTGATCCACTTTGTAGCATAAAAGTTAAAGTTATTATAACATAAAATAAATCTTTTGCAAAAGAAATTTTTTGTTGTGTAGACATGAGTATCAAAACCTCACTTAATGTAAAGAACTAATATGCCCCAATACTCTTGGAGAGTTTTTAGCCTTATGATGCTCATGTATTGAATTTTGGGGTAACGTTGATCAATGGTTCACGTGTTGTAGTGGCCTACTTAAGAAATAGAGGATTATACGATCATGGTTGAACTTAAACTATAATCAGGTCCATTATTTTTTTTGTATGGTTGACAATTCTGCATCATTCTGTAGAAATGGAAATGGAAATATTTTAAGAAACTTATAGAATAATGTAGTGTTGACTCTTAACAGTGAGAAAAAAATATTATGGCTTCACTATATAGATTCCATGCCACTACCATAGGAATGCTTGACCTAAAATATGTAATTTTTTTTTTAATGGTGCTACATTACATAATACCTCATCTAGATTGGGCTACTTGCATATTAAAGTCTCCATTTGTGTGCCACATGCATGCATAGTATTTTTGGGGTTTCTTATGAAAAATATTGACTATGATACTAGATAAGAAACACATTAGCCTCAACAAAGATTTGTTTGAAGGGTTCTAGTATTTTTACCTCAAAAGGTTTTTTTATACGTGTATATTTTTTACAAGAAAAATATAATATCCCAATTTTTTCCTTGAAAATTTTGTAATTAAATTTTTATTAGATTAGGCATGGGTATTTTGATTTTTTTGTTACATTGACCACCATGAGGTGGACATACTATGGTGTTATGAACATTGAAAATAGTTTTACTTTTGCAATTAATAAAATGATGATGAACAAGACCAAGAAACACGAGTCCCTATAGGGGCTATGATACCACAAAGGGGTTAAGGTAAGGGGATATAAGGAATTTATTTATTATTCTTTCTATCCAACTATTGAAGGCTTGAAAATATCTACCTACAAAATTATAAGGGAGACCACCTAGTCGGGAACTTAGAGCATCCCCTTTTCTGTTGAAATGGTGGTTCCAACTGGTTAAAAAAGGCCCAATTACCTTCTCTCTGTTTCCACTGGCTTAAAATATGAATTTCTCTTACCAATAGAGAAGAGACATCAGATCAGCCCTCTTGTTGATCATGTACGAAAGTGATCCTTAAGCTGATCTGTGGCAAATCCAAGTGACAACTAAAGTTTGCCTCTTTGATAAGAGGACTTCTAGGAATGTATTAATTGAACTAAAAATAAACTAACACTAGAATACAAGAAAAATGATAGAAAACCTAAAGCTATATCGATTAGGAAGATGTAGATCTAACCCAATGGAGAGAAATATAACTAATTGAATTAAGATTTAAATATGTATGGCTTATAGTGAATATCAAGTTAACTAAGTAGTTCAATTAGTTGATTTTATGATTACCAAACATATCCTGTTCAAAGATCCATTAACCATAATTATTAATCAACAACACTTAGGAAGTATTTCACAAAAATGATTATGATTAGTAATCCAACAAATCGAATGACTAAACAATAATATAAGGAAATAGTTCACATAATATTACTGTTTTTTAAGACAAAATTAAAAGGTTGATATGTGAGTACCTAGCTAGTTAGAATATAGAGTTCAACACATAAGAGTAGAGATAAACAATAGATAATTGCAATAAATCACTCACATAGACAATAGTGCACAAATATGACTGGAAATCACAGGTCCATGCTATTATAAAATGAAACTAGTATTAGAACAATAGTACCTTGAATACCAATTTATTAAGTCCAATTCCTTTGCTATGATCTCCAACAATCCTCTACAACTCATAAACTTTGTTGATGAAACATGAGTTGCAATAGTGAAATCTCTTCTAAGCATATATAGTTTAGATATGTAAAAGATAAATATCTCTATTCTGAAGATATGAGATTAAACTCTCCTCTCTTCTACAACCCTAAATCCCTATTACAGTAGTGCTTTTAGAATCTTGAATTGCAGAGTAGAGAAGGTCTTTTTCCATGATTTGAATACACATTATAGAGCCCAGAGATGGTATTTATAGATGCTAGGAATACTAACAACCTCCCTTGATTTTCTCAACAGATGGAGAAAATAAAGGTAAAATAGAGCTGAATTATTCCTTTAGATCAAATTCTAGCAGAATATGAATGGCTACAGCTTGAGGAGATGCCCAATTTAGCTCATGATCAGATGAGACAAAATTCAATTGCTTCAACAACGATAATGATTTCCTGCCTATTTTAGATCCTTTTTCCACTCGAGGAGTTATTTTTGGGATTAGGTTTTGGATATGTTAGTATATTTGATCCTGGAAGATTCTTTGTCAATACAGGACCAAAATTAGTTGAAATCGGGGAGAAAAACAAGCCAAAGTATAAGCAAACTATAAAATAAAAAATATGAGCCGTCAGATTGAATCAAAGCAAATTAAATGGATTATTTATTTATTTATTTAAACATTAGAGTTGTATAAAATAGTGGCACGTGGTAGAATTTGAGTGGAATCAAAGTTAAGTCCATCAAAAGTTTTTATAATGTGCGCAAACAAAAACATCGATATTAGGAGGCTCTAATATGGAGCAGATGCGATTTCATATTGAACTTCTTTTAAATAGTGTATCGGGTCTGGATATCGAAGGTGTGAAAGGACAAAAACTGATTGGAAAGTTCCGATATGAATAGTAGGAGGTTTATCAGAGATCAGAGGATTGGAAATATCAAAGATTGACGATCAGATGATATGTTGTATCACAATATTGATGGATTCGAATATCACAATTGAAGATCAAATTTTTATGACTGTTACCATATATAAAGTTCCGATGTAAGGTGTGGGTGAAATATAATAATAAACTAACTTTTATAATGATATTGAAACCAGAATTTGGGTTCTGGTATATTGGAAAAGTTCCAAGGTTGGAACTTTCGATATAATGTGGCTAATGGAATGGTGAGGTATTACAGAGATATCAGAATATTTGGTTATCATAGTTTCTTATCAGAGACATGTTTAAAGACCCAATATGTATTATTGCTGAGATTCTATGGTATGCATAAAAGAGGTGGGGATATATTGGGGTTATGATATATCGTAGCATTTAAACATTATAACCCTGATATGTGATCTTTGTTGATATGCATAAACTACAAAAAATTGTAATATAAAGGGTTTAGCCCTAATATTACTTTGAAATAATACAACCACTTTAACATTGAAGCTTGGTCTTGGGGGCTATGTTTATTATTCACAAATTAAAATAAATCAAAATAAATTTATTATTTATACAAAAAGTAAATATTTACAAAAAAAAAAGTGATTATGCAATTTATGTATACTTAGTATTCCATTGTAGATAAAATATCTAGTCTAAGTCCAAACATTATTTACAATCAGATAACCATAATATGTGAAACAAAAGATAGAGGAAGCTAGGGTTAGGTAAAATATGATAAGGTAATCAAAACTGAAAAAAAAGGGTCCCTATAGTTTTACTATATGGCTAAAATAAAAATTAAATGGGGGGTTGTTGAGTACTACAACAATTGGAGACACACTCGGCGAAACAATTATCTTTGGGAAAATACCAAGGAAGCTCAAAGAAAAAGGAATAAAGATAAGATGCTAGGAATCAACTCTTCCTTTAAAAAAAATCTTTATAAAAACCATTTAGAATTCAAAATCTGCATAAAATCTCTTGTATTAGATATAATAATGTAATCATATTTTACACAACTATGTATAGATGTTAGCTTGAACTAAATAAAACAAAGTTTATTTATGAGTTCAACTTAAAGATTTACTCAAATGTCACAGGTGGTGCCACTGCTACCAAAATGCATCCATAGCCTCGAAAAGGACACCTTTTAACCCTTGGAAGTATCAATATCCCACCCATTAGTTTCTTTAGAGGAATAAGAAATAATTATTTTATTTTATTTTAGTTACTTTGAAAGCCACTGTCCTGGCTTGGTGACCAGATTTTGACAATGCCATACACCAATACTAATAATAGCGAAAATGTCAGCTCGTGATGAGACCTCTTGTCTTATAACCATTTGGATACAAGCCATTATCCTAGCTTGGTAACCAACTGAGATAATGTCACCACTATCAGTGCCTATGATTATGGTAGGCTGACTCTTGGTGAGACCCCCTATCTTTCAAGTCTTTTATTATTTTTTGAATTACACTCTAAAAATATTTTATTGATGGACGGGCAGACAAATCCACTACTTAAGAGATCAGGATGACAAGACAAGTCATAAGATGCTAAAATTTTATTGTTGAACTTTGTTGCCTTAGTAGCTCAATATGTTATAGCTTATCATATGATAGAATTAACTCTTAAAGTGTTAAGTTCAAAGATCATTTAGCAAAATGATGATTAAGTAGTAAGAGATTATAGTGAAGTGAAAATCTGAAAGATAACATAATGATGTTTCTTTTAATAATCTTCCTTTTGGAATGAACTCTGTTGGATCAAACAAATGGAAGTATAACCCAAATATAAAAGCAAAATAAATGGTACTTCAACAAATAGAAAAAACTTTGGTATATACATATGATTATGTGAAAATGAAATAAAAAGACGAGCACCAAATTTTAGCAAATCAACATGGAAGCCAATTAAGAGAATGAGCTCTACGTAAATATTTTACAAGATATAAGAAGTATGTAAATATTATAGCTTTTATCTTGTAAATAAATTTGTTAATTGAAGCTTATTAAATGATAACTCATGGATGTCAATTTATGGCGACTTTCTCCTTTTACAAATCTTGTTCTAGAAATTTAAATTGCAAGTCTTTAAATATTGTTTTGTTTTAAGAAAAAAACCATCAATCAGAATGAAAATCAGAAACAAGAAAGGGAAGAGGAAACTTCCTGAAACTCCTTGACTGTTGTTCCTAGCTTATTTTACTAAAAAAACAAAATAAATCCTCAAACTAATGAAAACCTGCAAAACATAGGAGACAAGGATAAGGGAATATAACTGGAAGATAAAACAAAAGCAAGGAATTCAAGTAAAAGGAAAAAATGCAAGAAATAAAAGGATGAGAATGAGCATATCAAACTTACCACTAGATAATTTTGTTTGATCTTACTTGAGAAAAATGTTTTTTCCAGCCAAAGTAGCCTCTTCTTTTATTTGGAAGTAAATCATGAAGAAGTGGATTTGAATGTAATTTTCATTGGCCCAAAATCATAACTTATTCAATTTAAACAAGCACTAAAACAATGATTCATGTTAAAGCTTCATTTATTTATTCAATTTAAAATGCTAAGTAATGAACTATTAAACATATCCACTTCAAATTTCCATCGGAGGATCAAATTGATAAAATTATCCTTTAGAGATACTTATGAATCCAAAATTGCCAAGTCATAGTAATTCCTTGAAACTTATTTATACATGTTTTCATTACAAAAAATGCAATGAAGTTTTGCAAAAGCAATGAAATTAAGCGCATCACAAGTGTATATGATATGACAATATAATAACTCCGACATGTTCCAAGTAATTTTGCTAGAAAACGAAAGGAGATGCTAAGAAAAACTTGGATTCAATACTTTCTTATTAAAAATATGAAATAATGAAATAAATGCAATCATAAAAATAATCTAAATCTAAATTAATCTATCCCTAATTCTAACTGAATGAAAGGAAACATGACTAGGTATAGTCATACTTCCAATGTAACCATTCTCTCATTCTAAGTCCTGCATGTATGTATAGGTCAAACATTAGTAACAAGAATATAGTTAGATGAATAAAAATAAAATTGAATATAACATGTACAATAATTGCTAATATATTTACAATAAGAAACTTATTTACAATCCCCTTCTCTTGAAATGTCCTTGCCAACTAAATTTCAATTAAATCATATAAATGTAAACGGATTTTCATTAATGATTGGGAGAGGTTCAAAAGAGGGGATAACATGCCATATTGTGGATATGCATTTTTAAATACAATGGTCTGCATAAAATTGTCAGTCTTATATACATACATTAAATTATTAATAATCTTCTGTGAAGGGAAACTTTCCAAATGTTTTTTAAATGGGTCACTGGAGTATGGATGAAAGTTTGATAGTTTCAATGAAAGACCAGAAATTGAATTAGATTGTTGGTCATATTGTAATAATACACTCTCTTGTTGGCATTTCTTTTGAGAGGAAAGTAACAAGTGATAAGAAATTAACATCAATTGAAATTGGAAGAGTAATAGCTCTTGATGTTCATGATTGTGATTTGAAACTTCATTTTCCCATTCAGGTAATACATCAATTGAGTATTCAATATTGAACTGCTCAATAAGTTAGCATAAGATATAAAGAAACCAAAAATTGAAAACAGAAAACATATATGAAATCGAACAAAATAAGTGAAGGAACAACAATGAAATCAAATCATAATTTACACTATTGTTACAATTAATGTTACGACACAATGGGGAATGGTTTGAAGTGATTTCCTCTTCACAAGGATTGGCCAGAATAATGGGATTTGAATGATCGCCAATACCAATTTGTGAATTAGAGAGAGAGCCAAATTATGAATAGAAGTGAGAATTTGATCATCATAAAAGTCATAGATTGGAAAGGGTTCTTGAATGTTGAAATCATGAGTATGATTAATTGATTGAAAATGAGAACTAGTTGAAACAATTTCGGAGTTGAGTTTCTCTTCATTTTCAAGTATGATTTGACTTTGATCATGAGGATTTACTTTATAAGAAGATAAATCAACATCCTCAATATCATAGTAATTATTGTAAATGAATTCAAGACATTCATTAAAATTCTTTTCAATCTCATCCGATGTATCAAAATAAGAAGGAATATGGAGCACATGTTCATTATGCCAGAAGAATGATCAATGAATGATCCTTTATCTTGATAAAAACTAATAGGAAACTCACATTAGAGGAATTTTGAGGTCTAAAATGGACCTCCTAAGAAAAATGTATAGCTAAAATAAACTTTATAAGGACCAATAGGATTCAAGATGATGATGTCCACCATGGAGGATGATTCACCATTTTTGGAGTAAAAAAGTAAAAAGATTAAAAAATAACAAAATAATAAAACTACTTTTTCAACTCGTATTTTCAACTTATCTCCCTAAGGTTTTACTCAAATTTCAAGCTTGGATGCTAAAATTAATTTCTCATCCAAGGAATAGCCATGTTGCATACTTTCGATGGATCCTACTACACGAAAAATGAGAAATACATAAAAAACTTGATTGCAATCACATTTTTTCATGTATTTCTCATTTTTCGTGTAGTAGAGTCCATAAAAAGTATGAAACATGGGTAATCCTTTGATAGGGAATCAAATGATTCATCCAACGAGTGTTTCCATTTGAAATTTGAGTAAACCCATAGGGAGATAATTTGAAAATACGAGTTGAAAAAATAGTTTTTTTTTCCCTGTAAAATTTGATGATGTAATCTAATATTATTTAATTATTTCCACTATTATTTTATAATTTCATTAGGAGAGCCATTTTATACCTTAAAACTCCCCTAATGTTTATATCAACCTCTCTGTTTTCTGAAAAAACGTTAAATCAAAGAGGGGATAGATTGCTATCAACAAAAATACCAGGATAGAGGTGAACATGAGAATCAAGATCAATGAATTTAAAAATATCTCTATTTGTGAATTCTAATGCATTTTCTTCATTGTAAATTTCAGATTCCAGATCATTTACTTGGATAATTGTGCTTTCTTGAAGAATGTTCTCTGACTACCCTTGATTTTGTATTTGATCAACATGATCAATTTTAGAAATGTGTACAACATATTGCATATTATTGGAAATTTCAATTTCTGCTTGTACTTGCTGATTTATAGTCTGATTTTCTGTATTTAATTCATAATGATTTTCATATTTCGTGGTAGATGGTCCTTCAATTTTATTTGTGATTTCTTCTTGTAGTTGTTTATCGAATTCTTGCAAGCTTTGTGATAATAGTTCATCATCATGATTATCATTAACACTATAAGAGGTGTGTACAAAATCTAGGAATTTATCATACATGGCAGATGCCACTTCATCATGATTGATGTACACCTCTATGTCAGAGTGTTTGAGAATATTACTAGAAGTTGAAGGAAAATCATGAAAGCTTGAAATTGTTACATATGGATTTGAAATGGGAGGAAATGAACAAATATACTCAAACCAATTGATAAGTTCAATTTTTGAAGGTTTATCTTCAGCTTTGAATCTCAATCAAGTTAATTGAAATCTAACAGTAAAATCTAAGAGAAATTCATTTTCAAATCTTCGTAAATATTCGATTTCATCACATATTCATATTCGTAACCATCAAATTTATAAAGGAATATTGTGATAAATTGATACCAATTGTGAATAGAGGCAACTGGAAGAGATTGAAACCGGTTTCTAGTTTTTCCTGAGAATGTGAGAGTAAAAATCTTGCATAGAATACCTTTATCAATATCATGAAAAGTAGAATTTGATTTTTTTTTAATAAATTGTAAGGCATGATCAAATGCAGAATTATTCCTCTTACTAGAAAACTTTACTTTAGACAAGTGTCTTACTATTTCTGGTGGAGTATTGGCAGATGCATGTCGAAAGATACAACTCCAAATGTGAAGTTTAAGATGAGCCATTATGATTAAAATAAAAATTTAAAATAAAAAAATCCAAAAGACAACAAGTCTTGAGGCCCTCCTTCTAGTGCCAAAAATGTTGAAGGCTCAAAAATATCCGCCTACAACATTATAAGGGAGACCACACCGTCTGTAACTTAGAGCAACTCCTTTTCCTTTGAAATGGTGGTTCTGACTGGTTAAACTAGGCCCAATTACCTTCTCTCTATCTCGACTGGCTTAAAATATGACTTTCACCTACCAATAGAGAAGAGACATCAAATCAGCCCTCTTGCCAATCAAGCAAGAAAGTGATTCTTACGTTGATTTGGGGCTTAACCAAGCCACAACTAAAGTTTTCCTCTTTGATAAGAGGACTTCTAGTAATGTTTTATTGATCTATATAAACTAACACTAGAATACAAGCAAAGGGATAGAAAACCTAAAGCTATCACGATTAGGAAGATGTAGATATAACCCAACTGAGAGCAAGATAATTAATTGAATTGAGATTTAAATATGTTTAGCTTATAGTGAATATCAAGTTAACGAAGTAGCTGAATTAGTTGATATTGTGATTACCAAAAATATCATGTTCAAAGATCCTTTAACCATAATTATTAATCAACAACATCTAGGAAGTAGATCACAAAAATTATGATGATTAGTAATCCAACAACTTGAATGATTAAACAATAATACAAGGAAATAGTTCACATAATATTATTGTTTGTTAAGGGAGAATTAAAAGGCTGATCTCTAAGTAAGTAGTTTCTTAGAAATCAGAGTTCAACACATAAGAGTAGAGATAAACAATAGATAATTGCAATAAATTTCTCACATAGACATTAGTGCACAAACATGACTGAAAATCACAAGTCTTTGAGCCTATTATAAAATAAAACTAGTATTAAAACAATAGTATCTTGAATACCAATTTATTAAGTCAAATTCACTTTCTCTGATCTCCAACGGTCCTCTACAACTCATAAACTTTGTTGATGAAACAAGAGCTGCAATAGTGCAAGCTCTTCTCAGCATACACAATTCATATATGTAAAAGATAAATCTCTCTATTCCTCAGATATGAGATTAAAATATCCTCTCCTCTACAACCCTAATCCTATTACAATAGTGCTTTTAGAATCCTAAATTATAGAGTAGAGAAGGCCTTTCTCCATGATTCGAATGCCTATTACAGAGCCAAGAGATGGTATTTATACATGCTGGGAATACTAATAGTCTCCCTTGATTTTTTGAATAGATGGAGAAAATAAAGGTAAAATAGAGCTGAATTATTCCTTTAGATTAAATTTTGGTGGAATATGAATCTCTACGGCTTGAGGAGATGCCCAATTTAGCTCATTCTCAGATAAGGCCACATTCAATTGCTTCGACAACGATAGCGATTTATTGCCTATTTTAGACTTGCTTTACCACCTGGAGGAGTTCTTTTAGGGATAAATTGTTGGATTTATTAGTATTTTTCATCCTGGAAGCTTGTCTGTCAATGCAACGCCAAAATTAGTTGAAATCGGGTAGAAAAACAGGCCAAAGTATAAGAAAACTATAAAATAAAAAATATGAGTCGTGAGACCAAATTAAAGAAAATTAAATGCATTTTATTTATTTATTTAAATGTTACAGTTGTACCAAATAGTGACACATGGTGGCATTTGAGTGGAATCAGAGGTAAGTCCATCGGAAGTTTTTATAATGTGTGCAAACAAAGACATTGATATTGGGAGGCTTTGATTTGTAGTGGATTTCATATTGAACTTCTTTTAAATAGTGTATCAGATCTAGATATTGAAGTTGTGAAAGGATAACAACTAATTGGAAAGTTCTAATATGAATAGTAGGAGGTTTATTGGAGATCAGAGGATTGGAAATATTGGAGATCGACGATTGGAGGATATGTTTTATTACAATATCAACAGATTGGAATAGCACAATCGAAGTTCATAGTTTTATGAATGTTACCATAAAGAATGTTTTGATGTAAGGGGTGGATGAGATATAATAATAAACTAACTTTTATAATGATATTGGATCTGAAAGTTGGATTGTGGTATATTGGAAAATTTTTGAGGTTGGAACTTCCGATATAATGTGGCTAGTGGAACAGTGAGGTATTACGGAGATATTATAAGATTGGGTTATCAAACTTTCTTATCAAATACATGTTTAAAGACCCAATATGTATTATTGCCGAGGTTCTGTGGTATGCAGAAAAGAGGTGGGGATATATTGGGGCTTTGATATATCGTAACATTTAAACGTTGTAACCCCAATATGTGATATGCATAAAATACAACCACTTGTAATATAAAGGGCTTGGCCCTAATTTTACTTTGAAATAATAAAGCCACTTTAACATTGAATCTTGGTCTTGGGGGGCTATGTTTATTATTTACAAATTAAAATAAATTTATTATTTATACAAAAAGTAAATATTCACAAAATAAGAAGTGATTATGCAATTTACGTATATTTAGTATGCCAAGGTAGTTAAAATATCCAGCCTAAGTCCAAACATTATTTACAAATTAGATAACCAAAAGAAGCGGAACAAAAGATATAGGAAGCTAGGGTTAGGTAAAATCTGCTTAGGTAATAAAAACTGAAAAACAAAAAGGTCCCCATAATTTTATTATATGGCTAAAATAAAAATTAAATGGGGGGTTGTTGAGTACTACAACACCAACCTACATTATCATATTTATCTTATTATAGCTATTAGTAGTGAAGAAAACCAATTCTGGAGTTAGGTAATCACTCATATACTTTAGCAAGGTGTCTCCTTTTCGTATATGCTCCAACAACCACCCTTTTTTTATCTTAAGTATTTCCAACACCTATGAGTAAAGAAGGGTCCCCATCAACGTGAAGGATTCTTCTTATTCCCTCAACACCTCCTTCTCTTGATTTATGAATTTCATATACCATTTTTTCCCTCTTGAAAAAACTTAGACAAAGTTTAATGATCTCTTTTATAATTTCCCTTATAGTGCAATCCAACATTAAGAAGTTATATTCTTTTGTGATGCAACACTTTGGAGTTCCTTTCCTGTGTGATGTAGAACTTGGAAGTTTCCATTTAGTGGGATATAACAATGATAAGTCCATTGACCGAGTGATGCACCAAACACTAAATTTGTCTTTGCATGTATTATGTTGAAGTTGATTATCTCAATGATATGTATCACTATGAAAGTAGACATCCTATGACATATTTTTGGGATGTATAACTTCTAATGACATGTCTCCAAGATACCAAACTCATGTGATATGTCCCTCATGCATAGGCACCCTGTGTAGTGTCACACCACTAACAATTTTCTTTCTCATGTATCACTACCTAAAGGAATTTTGAAAACAACAAGTTTCAAGGCATTTGTTGCCTCAAAAATCATGGCACTCGCTCCAAAATACCTATAAAACAAAATTTTAGATTATATTAAATTTAAGATTAAGATTACATTAAATTAAAATTAAGATTAAGATTAAGCTTATATTAAGACTAAATTAGATTAATATTAATACTTTGTATTATATTAGTTTAATATTAAGATATATTTATTCTATACTATATTAAATTTAATATTGTATAAACAAAAAAATTAAAAATTAAAAATTAGGACAAAATACAAAAATAAAAAAACTAAATTTGAATGCCTTATTTATAAACAAAATCATGACCCGACCTATTCTTTTCCTCCTAAGCTGCGTGCCTCCACCATTGATCCCTGCCTCAATCATCAAGTGCCTCTGCCATTGATCCCTGCCTAGCCTGTGCCCTCGGCCTCCAGGGATTAATCCATGCCTCAACCATCAACCTTATTCTGTGTGCCTCCTCCATTGATCCCTGCCTCTGTCATCGCCCTTATTCCTTTAACCCTAGCTACCTATATTGATAGCTATATGTTTCTAGGTGGGGCATGCATATTTTCCCATTTTCCTTCTGATACGCTATTTAATTTATGGCTTCCCCACTAACTATCTGGTTCCACGTTTGGCCCGTTCCACGTGTTCCTTCCTTTTCCAGACATGACTCTGATTAATGTTTGGTGCATTTTTTCTAATGTAAGTAAATTTCCACAACCTTATTATTCAACAACTAATTTAGCTCAAGCTCATAGTTAAGGTACAATCTCTTTGGTCCGTTGGTGGATTTATAGTACGAGGATCTCTTTGGTATAGAGAAAGCAGATCACTTGAGGAAAAGTAGAGCAAAGCAAAAGGACAGAGCTGATCAAGTCTGTTGAGATTGCAACAAGATGATGGAGCTTAGTGAAAAGAGTCGCCTTCACTAAGTGGGTCCGCAGGCTATTTTTGGCGCAAGTCTATTTTTAGACATATGG
>APFE030699085.1:0-12348 GCA_000404065.3 Pinus taeda | reverse complement strand
GCGTGGAATCCCATACCAAGGACAATGATCCATGATACAATATGATTTACAATGATTTTCTTGTACTTGACTGAACACACAATCACACTATGACCTGCAAACCAACCATGAGATCATCCTAACAATGACTCCTATACCTCCCAAAAATGCCTCTTTGACTCTAGGAAAATTGAATCTTTTACAATAATGACTCTTTCAATGATGACTCTTTTACAACACTGGATTTTTGACAAGACCTGACACGTGACTCAACATTGCTTCTTGGATCACTTGCAACTGCTGAGGTGCTTCCTTCAAGTAATGGTACTTTGGCATTGCATGTCCTTCTAGTATGTGTCCGAGTTGTTCTAAAGCATCATCCTTCCTGCACATGCATTAACAAGCAAGACCCAAACAAATATAAAACAAGATACTTACACTATCATGCAAAAACATATGCCAGAGATGATACTCAAAATTAAAATTCAAACACTAATCATACATACCTTGTTGTAGAAGGCTTACCCTTGGCTGTTGATGTGTGGTCCTTACTATAATGATCCTTGAATGCATGCTTTTTCTTGCCTTCTAGGAGCTCGATATTGAATCTGTTGTATCTATGTAATTTCAGATCTCCAAGGTCTGAAATTTTGTCATTTAGTAGCCCTATAAGTCCTCTTTCCAACCCCACAAGTTTTATTGAGATTGGATTCTTCAAGTAATATTTATGCCCAATCTCCCATGATGACCTTCTTATAGACTAGTTCAATAGAGCGAACTTGTACGAAGCTCCATGTGTCACCATTTCAACCTTCGACAATGAAAATGATACCCAACAAACTACATCATGTCCTCTTTATGTCACGATTTATGAAGTTTGAATCCAATTATTAGAGAGAGTTATGATGATTTTCCAAAGGTCACCTATTTGATGTGGAATTCGGGAGCCTGCAAAAACCCTAACTTCCTCATATCATGTCTCTGAAAATATGGTGAACCAAGATTTTAAATTCGGTCACAAGGTTCATCAATATTTCGTCTCAAATTGATTTTAATTTCAGCTCCTTAAGCTTTGTAGAAAAAAGGTTATAGCGAAAATTCCATGAGACCTGTTTGAAGTAGCAAAATCCTAGAATCCAAGGCTCTAAAATTGGTTCAAAACAAACATTCAAACTTGATCATAATTTTGTGCCCTAATCAAACCTCAATAAAACGTTAAACTCCTTGCAAAAGATCATGCGTTAGAAGCTCACAAGGGCTAAAAAATTACAAAGGTCTTCTCACAATATAGTTCATTGAAAAGTGTTTGCTAAAGGAGGATATTAGGGTCAATATTTATAGAAATGTCTCGAGTTGAGAGGGTCCTCAAAAAGTGAACGTTGGAGAAATTTTAGGAGATAAAACATTATTAATTATTGACTATTCAATGACCACAACCAATGATGAGTACCATGCCACAACCCCATGGGGTTTTAGCCTACTAACTAGGGTTACTAATTTCAAACACGAATAACTCTCAAACTATGAAGAACTACTTGTCATGCCATATATCAATGAAAACATCTTGACAAGTAGAATCCATATAGAATATCCTTGACTCTGAATAAGATGAGTTGTCAAGTCAAAATTCCCATGCAAGATTGGGGTAGCCCCTGGTGCTGCTTGGGTTGACATCAATGACAACCATTGATCAAGAACTATAACAATTTTGTAAATAATTTTAAAATTTATATGTTAATCATGATATACCATTGAATAAAAATGCATGTATCTCCAATCTAGAAATTGAACCCAAGAATTGCATCGACTACACCTGTTATTGGGAATTTTGCACGCGTTTCTCTTTTGAATGTTGACATCACCTCTATATTATTTCCATCATGATCCTTGAAACTATGCAAAAGATCACGTTTCTCTTTACCACTAATCTCTTTGGTGTCTGCCATGTTATTTTTTTAATCCAACATATTCTTCTTAAGTAAATCTAACCCATGTGACACATTTCAAAATAATGTAGAGATCATTCAACAACATTTAAACCATTTAATCTTGGAAATCAAGCAAGTGTGGTCCATAAGTTCCGCAATGAAATGAAGATTTTTTACATCAAAATACTACACCTCATATGGGTTTTAAAATAATGGCCATAAAATTTATATAACCTACTCATCTATTTGACTAGTAAAAAGTTGTAAAAATGTGAAAGAGTTATTGTGAATTTTTTGTTTTAGACAAGAAGCGTAGGGACAAATTTGACAAAAAAAGTTGGATGAAGAAAAATATGGATGTGGAAATTGCACATAATAACCTTTGTGGTCCAAGGAAAATTTAGTCATTGGAAAGTCCAGATTATTTTATGACATCCATCGACCATGCTATAATGAATCTTACTGCAATATTGCTTCCCTTCAGCCTTACAAATCATGAGGCCTATGTTGAATTTAAATACCTTGTATGATTATGCCAACATGAATGCCTCGTAAATAAAGAAACATATGTTGATTTTATACCTTCAAAATCAAAGGTTGTTTCCATACAATTCCTCCATATTTCTTGTTGATCATTTTCTCTTGCTATAGACAACATTAATCAATACAAAGCAATGTTTTTATAGTTTGAAACATGTTTATACAAAGGACTATAACAATTTTGCGAACAAATTTTGAATTTCCATGTGAATTAAGATCCACCCTTGAGTAAAACTGTACATATCTGCAATTTGGAAATTGAACCCAAGAATAACATCAACTACACCTCTTCTTGAGAAAAATGCATGTGTTCCTCCTCTGACTATTGGGCCACCTCTCTTTTATTTCACTTATGATCCTTGAAACTATTCAAAAAATCACATTGCCTTTTACCACTAATCTCCTTAGTGTCTTCCATGTTATTATTTTAATCCAACAAATTTTGCTTAAGAGAATCTAACCCATGTAATGGAGCTAAAAATAATGTAGAGATCATTCAACAACATTTCAAATAGTTTTATATTCAAAATCAAGCAAGTGTGGTCCATAAGCACCCCAATGAAAATATTGATTTATTACAATAAAAGACCACACCTCACCTTGGTTTTAAAATAATGGCCCCAAATTTTATATAACCTATTCGTCTATCTGATTGGTAAAAACATGAAATAGTTATTGTGAATTTCACATTTTAGACATGAAACATAGGGATAAATTTGACAAAAAAATATGGGTGAAGAAAAAACATGCATGTAGAAATTTCATATAGTGGCCTTTGTGGTTCCATGAAAATTTAGTCATTAGAAAGTTCAAATTATTTTATGACATCCGTTAATGCCCTTCCAAGAAAAAAATGGTTGTGATTTCTTAAGTACAAGTCATTGGCTTTGAAGTCAAACCCATATATTTATACATCGTAAAATCAAACAGATATTAGCTCAAAGCATGCATATTATTGAAGCCATTCTCAAAACATTTGAAGCTAAAAAATAAATGCAATCTAATAGTTTACAGTCAATGAATCAGTTGACCCATGCGAACCCATAAAAATGTCCGTTGGTTCAGGGATGTCTCAACTTACTTTGTGTGTCTTGTAAATACTTAGTTCATCACTTACCAATGGAAACAAGGAAATATAAATATATAAATCAAGAAAAGTTTATGCTTCCTTTTTGGGAAAGGAGAAGTTGATGATGAAGTGCATGTGATGTGAAGGACAAAAAAATAAATAGTTTGTATAGCACGTTGAGTTTGGCCTCTAAACAAGTGGTTATATGAAAGATGTTTTACAACTTTAAAAGATGAGGATTGACAGTAAAAAAGGAAAAAAACAATAGAACCTGAAGATCTAAATGGTTTAATGTTTACATAGTTTGTTCAAATTTTCCTCTAAACAAGTGAGCATCTGTATGAAAAATGTTTTAGAACTGATTATTTACAGCACACATAGAGTAAGTTGAGACATCCCTGAGGATTTTTTTGTACAAATTTTATGATAACCTTTTCCTACATCCAATAGATATTGTAGAGCCTTTTGAAGAGAGAGTCTATTCTAGTCTATAACTTTATCCACAATCAAAGAAAAGGGCTAGGGATGTCACAAGCTAAAATAAATGATCCTTGTCATTGGCACACTGATGTATTGGCATTCTCAGTTGAAATGGATCCTATTAGTTGCATGGTGGCCAGAGACACTAGAAAATTAAAAACATATATTTCTTATGGCATCCATATTGCCTACATACCATGCAACTTTACCATCTTATAAAAAAATTTCTAACAATAACCACTCAAGTTTCTCTCCAATTTCTGAAACCCCCACCCATGTTGGGGAGATCACAATGTAAAATCAAATGTTCCTGTGATTTTTTTGAAGGGTTCATACATAAAATAGATAATTAGAAACTCAATATTGAGATATAATAATTGAGTTTTGAATCAGTGTGACAAAAAAAAATCACATTATATCACAAAATATATCCAATGTTGCAATGATTTGAGATAATGACTGAGGTTTGAATCATGATAACTAGGTGAGAACCAAAACTAAGTTGTAGTCATAAGAAAAAGATCACATCAACTCATAAAATATATCCAGGGTTGTAATGAACCCCCATACATAATGTTGGACCTCACAGGCATTTTAGTGCACATAGAACGCACCCTAAAGTTTTTATACTCTTGATTAATTAAGAATAACCTAGGATGTATAGAGTGGATGCCGAGGTGGGTATACAATAATTAAGGATGCTTTTTAAAGTGTAAGGGAATTTAGATACTCTGTTTGGTATGAATCACAATGCAGCTATTATTAGGCATAAGTTACTATTAAGGAAGGAGGATAGGCAAAATAATATTATAGAAGAAAGAACCTAGAATATGCAGTTCATTTAGATATGTTAAAATTGAGCATACTGAACATGATTCTCAAGGTAGTCCATCAATTTCAAGTTACATGATTTCTACTGAGTTGCTAAAAGCAAAGATTTGTGGCCATTCTCTAAGGTCGAGTCTAGATGTTCAGGAGAAGGGAACTCCTATATGTTGAAAATAGCAACAAGAAATGATAAAAATAGAATCTAGAATATTCCAATTTTAATTTTTCCTTGAATTAAAATTCGAATTTAGTCTCACTAGCTGCTTAAAAATAATTAATTAATTCATTGTGGATTAATTAGTTGGATAAATTCAAGTTAGAAGTCTTTCTGCAATCATGCAAGAGTTATCCCTTAAATTAAGGAGATTATCACTTAATTAAGGACATAAGATTGAGTTATATTTGAGTTGTAATTAGTTAGCTTAGTTTGCTGAGTTAAGTCTAGTTAAATTAGTTCCAAACTATTTGAGGAACTAATTGTGAGTTATCAGTCAGTTGATGCATGCACGCACTCAACCAGTGTACTCTAGATAACTGAAGATTCCCTCATCAGAAACTCATGCATGTCTATTCAGAGAAAGACCCAGTTGAACTAAATGTCAAGGACATGTTACTATCAATTGCATGTGTTTTCCTATAAAGGAAACTCATCCATGCAGTCAAGGAAAGGTTCCTTGAGGATTGCGCAGTTTTCCTGTGTGTAAGAGCAGTGTTCCACTTTCGTGAGGTGAGAATCATCCACTAGGAACAACGCAAGGAAATAGGAGCTTGGAGGGCAGAGGAGAAGGCTTGGGAGAAGCTTTGTTTTCCTGTGAGCATCTAGGAGGATTATACTGAGAGATGGCTAGTTGTGAGAGTTAAGGCTTTGTGTAATCTTGAGAAATTTCCATCTTGTATGATAATACAGATAGTGGGGTTTTAGCTGAGGCTTTCCCCTGAGTATTTTTTGTGTTTCATGTGCATTGATTCTTCTTATGGTTATATGTGTTCAGCTCTGGTTCAACTCGATCTTTAAGCTTCCGCAAGTTTGATAGTAGAAGTAGATTATAGTATTTTGCTTTGGTATATTGCATTATCAAGTTAATCTACAGTCAAATTTTCTACATAGATCTTAGAGGTAGATTTGTAGAGAATTTGTAGGAAATTCTACACTATATTATGGATATATTCTCTTCCAGTAGCTCCTATTGGGAAACATAATTATGTATCACCAAGGACTCAGAGATTGTTGCCACAAGTTAAATAATCTAGGGGGAACATAAAAATATGATCGATCTCTTGGCACTGGTAGGAATTCAATTCTCCCATAATTTGGAGATTTATCTTTGTTCATATTTCTTTGGAGAACTGTCTTTAAATGCTAAAATTTTGTCTTTTTTTATTTCAAAAATGGCAATCCTTATTTATGTTGATTGGAGAAGGTGATTAGTATTTGAGCTTCTCTTGATATTTTGTGCATTTGGAGTGTCTTCTCAATTAATAATGATTGTGAATATCCGGAGAGACATTTTATATATTATGAGTTTAGATTAAGTGTGTTGAACTTGATGTTCACTCTAAATGTCTTGTGAACCCTAAAATGCACCAAATTATGATTTATACAGAAATAATATACCACATTGCATATTGACGTGACTACCAACATACATTTTTATGGGTTCACATGGTAAAATTGATTCATTAACATCGAATGTTGCAAAGGAAACACCATAAGTCAGTAGTGCATATGGAAGAAAAGTATGGATGAAAAAAGATGTGATATGTTATGTGATTTAACTATAGCCCAATTTGAGTGAAAAATAAATCTTAATGTTAAATGTAATACAATCATATAATATACTCAAAACAAAGGCATGTGTGACTTCCTTCCCAAGTGCTCAATCTAAGAGTTTATTTTCGTTGACAATTGCATCCCAAACTAGACCTTTGTCTTTCATCACCTCAACTAGACTGAACTCTTCATCCTCATATGGTAATGGTTCCAGATCAAATTTATCTGTGAGAATTCTCTAGAGGCGTTTCCATTTATACACATCTCCAATTTCATAATTAAAATCCCGATTCTTTGCATAAGGATCTATGGCAGCCCAAATTTCTTGTTTTGCAATCAATTCTACATTAGATGCATCTATAAATTGTTCCCATGAAATATTGTCCCATTGGTACGCGAAAGACAACCCCTCATGTTTGTAAATGGTAGCATAAACACACAGTGTGCCTAAAACATTCATCAAACTCCAAGGAGAGAAGCAAAATATGTGTGTCAGACAACGAAGTCTGTTAACCCAAACAACCCAAAAGAGATGGGTGACATCCAATAGTGAGATATTTTCTAAAGTTTGCTCTCTATATAAAACATCACATTGAACATTTTCCACTAGACTATCTAGAGACTAATCTGGCTTAGCCCTCCTAGAAACTCCACAAACTTTCCAAGATTGAATAGGAGTATCAGACAAAGGAAATATTTATGCCAAGCAATTTCCTACAATTCATGTTACCCCTATAACTAATGCCACTCCTTGGTGCTTCTCATATTTCTCTCTGGACATCCCCAGGGCTACAAATTGATATAAGGTTTCCATGAAAGAAACCTACATCTGAAACAATGAATAATAAAATAGAGAAGCAATAACAGTCTGTAATCCAAGTAATTTAAAAATAAAAGTATGAAGCACGGTTGATAGACGCGAAATGAGAAGAAAGATTACTATAATACGACTCTTCAATGATTTCCCCAAAGTGAGAAATAGTATTATAGTGAAGAAAGAATACTGAAATACCAATGAACTGCTCACCCCAAGTTTATCAGAGTTTAAAGGAACAATAAACTGACTTATAAATAGATGCACAACTATAAACTAAAACACTTACCCAGCGAGGGCTAAGGGAACCTGTCCACTAGGAATACTAACTCATTGTGATAAAATGCACACTAATCCAAACACCAAATTGTGACAAGAAACATCAACATCTAGCCCAAGAAAGGACTTCCTTCAATGTTTCTAATACACCAAGCCAAAAAATAAACATCGTGAAGGATTCTTGCCAAAACAAGCATTGCTTTCAAAACTAAAGCCTTTGAAGAATGTCAGGGTTTGTTTTCTATTGTGTCATTGTGTGTAAGTTTCATTTTCAATAGTGAAGTCTTAAGAGGGGATGTTAAATTATACATCTTCCTTATGTAATAATGACAAGTTACTATGCATCATTATTGGATGATGGTTCACATAATCACTTAGTCGCCTCCTCATGAATACAGAGTACTTAGATTTTATAACCAATTGAAATATCTGCAAAATAGACATGTGCGATTGTAACAAGAGACAATATCAAATATATTCTTTGAATTCCTCCTATTGATTCACTATTTGTTCCATTTTCGTTGTGCCTCTCATTCAATTAGGTCATATTCAAAATATTTGTCATAGTGCCAACCTTCTTCACCCTTTAAATTGGAAAAATTATGGTAATCTTGGAACACTCTCATAATGCTTTTTGAGCATAAAAACAAAACGTAAAAAAAATATGAGTAATCTCTTACCTTTGAAGGTTCCATAGTATACATGGGTCTTGGTGGGCATTTATAATAATAATAACAATTATCTCATCATTATATAATTGGCTATATAGTATTATTAAATAGATATCTACATTGCATTCATTTTTGTTAATCATTCTTAATTCTTGTTTAGAATTCTATAAACTCACATTTGTCTTAAGCTTGAAAAGACTAGAACTCTATTTAATTTATATTAATCTTGTTTAATTCTTTAATTCAATGCATGATTAAGAAGACATTTTTAAATAATGTGGTAGAATTGAGAAGGTGAAAGAAAGGTAATAATAATATTTTATTATTATTAATTTTGTAAACGTTTGAAAGAATTAAAAGAATATAATATACGTTTGAGTATATTTTTATATAATATTGTTTAAAATCTAAATTATTGTTTAACACACATAATTTTATGAGAAAAGTCTTTTCGGCGTAAATCACATGATAGAACATTTGTTGACGCGTTTTGAACCAACGAGTGTGGCTCATCGTCAGGGCAAGTTGAAGAACCAGATCAACGGTGCATATTAAATAGGGCTAGTAGATCCTCCAACGGCTAGGTTTGACTAAAATCGGCTATATTGAAAAAATGGTATAAAACGGCTAAGGTTGACCAAAAAAAGACTAGAAATGACTAATCAACTTTTATTATATAATTTTATAATGCCAAAATATTATTTTAATATTTACCAATGTTTGAGTTAATAATATTAAACTTGTTTAGAAATAATATATTAAAATTGCTAGAAATAATAAAATGGTAATAAATAATAGTGATAATAAATAATAATTAGTAATATATTATTATAATAATGTTATAGTACTAGTCTTAACTCAGGATTAAAATAAATTTTAATTCATATTATAAATCACTAGAACCTATGAGAAAGGGGAAATATTAATATTTAGCATAAATTAAAATATGTTAAATATATATTCATTAATATAAATTTAATAGAATTACGGATAATATTTTTAAATGTAAAGACTAAACTAAATATAATGATCATTATGTTATGTAGCCTAGTTCTCTTTAGATTATCCATTAAAAGGGGCATATCCATAAAGATATACATCTTCTATTAAGGTAGTATAGGATACGATAAAGGACTTATTCTTACTATGAATTGTTAGGGTTTCCATATAAATTAATCTAATATAATCAGTTTTACTATTACTTAGGACTAGTAAGGATCTATTGAATTAAAGGTAAGGGTAACAAATTAATATAAATTCAATAATAAATTCGTGTTATTAAATGGTTTTATTATACTTTTTAAATATTAAATATTATATAAATTAACTATTTAGGAAAGGAAGGATAATGAGAGAACAAGAAAGATCCCAAGAAGGACCCACGAATTATGGCTAAAGGAAGAAGGTTACAGGAAATCAAGGGGAAAAAAACTCTAGGAACAAGCTATAAAAAGAGGGAGGGGAGGTAGGGGAGGGAACGACTATGAGGTGAGGGCGGGGACCCAACAACTACTGATCTTCCAACCATCCTCTCTATTGAGATTGCTTGGTCTCCTTTCAATCTCAACGGCTTCCCTAAATTTTCGGTGATGGAACTGCGAGACTCTAGCAATACCATTGGCTTCCTCAATACAGACATGATGTTTGGTCTTCCCCGCGTGGTCGGCGAGTGCGAAAGACTTGGTTCTCCTGTGTTTAAGATCAGCTGCGTGCTGACTAATTCTTTGATTAATGGAGTGCCCCGTCTCACCAATATAGGGGGTTCCACAGGAACAAGGAATACTATAGACCCTCCTTCATGTCCTTAGGGTCGATAGGATCCTTTACCGATTGGAGGGAATTACGAATGGTGTTAAGGGGTCTAAAGGTTGTGGGAACACTATGCTTCCTAAGGATCCTTGCAACCTTATCAGTGGTTCCTTGAACAAAGGGTAGATGGACCCGTGGGACTCGATCTTTAGGTTCTTTTTTAACTACCAAATTTTTGGCAGCTTTGAGAAAAGCCTTCTCACTCAGGTATCTGCTATAACCGTTCTCAACAAAGATATTAAGGAGATGGGTTTCTCATTCTCAAAGCTCTTTTCATCAGAAATCCTAAGGGCAATGAAAATTTAAGTGTAAATTAACATTCAAACAATTTACCCCGGATGCGGGTGTAAACTCTGCAATTAAGACGTTAGAGCTGCCCACGCGCCGAGGACATGCCTTCACGCTGCGGACAGGTGGATGACATGGGCTCTGGGCTGGTTATGGCCCAAAAGGGCTGAGGGAGTCTTTATGATGATTTAATGCGCTGGGTTTTCCAAGAATGTGCCAACCGCTATCTGCTCATGGCGAACACAAGTCTCACTATGTCTCTGCATTTTGGCTCTGGTTCTGGTTATTCGGAGGTTTATTCTTTCGTGGAGGTGGGAGGTTCGGAGGGCAGTGTTGCCACTCTCGAGTCCTTCCCCTGTCCGACTTACCTGGTCCAGTCGAATTGGATTTATGCTGTTGGGTGGAATCTTCCTTTGGAAGCTGAGTATTTCAGCCTGGTTCAGGGGAATTGTTTGTTTGCTGTTGGGTATTGTCGCTTGTCGTCCGTGGGGTGGTTCCGCCTGGTTCAGTGGAATCTGTCTTTGGATGCTGGGTATTTCAACCTGGTTCAGGGGAATTGTTTGTTTTCTGTTGGGTGCTGTCGTTTGTTTGTTTGCTGTTGGGTGCTGTCGCTTGGGGGGAGGTTCCGCCTGGTTCATTTGAGGCAAGGACACTGGAGTTTCACGCCCCGTGAAGTTATTCTGGGTAACCGTAGGCACACGGCTGTTAGGCCACCCCCTGTTTCTTCCATGGCACCACGAGCAGGCTATCGCAGGCCACGAAGGGGTGGTAATTCGGTGAGCCAGAGTGGCACTAGCGCCAGTAACCATTCCAGCCCACGGAGAATTTCTCCTTTGGCCTGTGCCTCACCTCCCTCGGGGAATTCTGCTGAAGATGCTTGCAACGCAGTGCAGACTGCGACTCTCTACTACCGTCGCAAGAAGAATAAACCAGTTGTCAATGCGATGATAACAGTTATTTTTGAAGAAGAGGATGAGGGGGATGGAAGCTCGGAAGCTGATAAGGGAGAAAGGTCTCCGCCATCTTCGGACAATTCCTCCAAAAGTAAGGATAGCGCCTACAGTCCAGGAAATCAAAGTAAGATGGAAGAGGATAGTACTTTTGGCTATTCTGCTGAGCAGAAGGAAGCTTTGCAGGAGATCAGAGGCCTCAAAGGGAAAGAACCTCTGGTCTCTTCTGGGGATCCTTCAGAAGATCAAAAAGTCACCCACCCCTGCAAGTCCTCCTCTCCGCAAAGCATGTCAAACAGAGCAGCGTCTGAAGATACATTTGATTACACCCTATATTTAAAGCTCCCGCCTGGCATTGAGAGCATTGAAGCTATTCCGGCTGGTATGGAGGTCACTTGGGAACGGGACCCTGCTCGTGCTGCTGCAGATCGCAAGAAAAGAGCACTGGAGCGAGAGGCCGAGGCGCGGAAGGAGCTGGGAAATTGATGTCCGAATTGTTATGGGTAAGCCTGTCCTCAGGCGTTCAGTGTGTCTTCTTTTTGGCTCTTTTTTGCAAGGTGGTATGCAGTAATTATCGATACTGTTAGGGGTCTTGAGGTCTGGTTCTCAAAACATGTATATGTCGATGTTTGTCTCTCTAGTTTCGCAGTCTGTATATGTTGAGTTTGTCTATCAGTGTCGAGACATGATGAAGTTCAGACATTTTCTCTTGTTATGTTTGGTTATGCTTGCCTGCACACACAGTCTATTCAGGTGGGTGAAGAAAGTTTTGACCGAGAGCTGTTCTCTCGCTCTCAGAGGTATTCACCTCTTGTAAATAATCTTTTTGTTTTTTAATATATATTTAGTTAGCCTTTGCCAAGAAAAAAAAAACATTCAAACAATTTAATAAAAAAAAGCGAATATTCATTTTGTTAAATTAAATTAAATTAAAAGAAAAAT
>APFE030699083.1:125580-148072 GCA_000404065.3 Pinus taeda | reverse complement strand
TTAACACTCCAACATGTTGAATTTATGAATTTTCCTTTTTTCCCTTTCGTTTGAATAGTCTCATATATAGGCCATTTCAATTTTTCTTTTACCTAAGACTTGAATAAGATGGAGTTTTCTTAATGGATCAGATTGCACTGTTGGGGAATCTGGGATGATGAATGAATTTTGAGATTCTTTTTACACCATAGTCTTATTTGCTGGAGGTTTGGGTATATTAGTTTAGGGCTAGGTGATTGTAATCTAGCACTTATACTGATTTTGAATGTATACTTTTGTTGTTAAATCTCATGAGCACTAATTCATTCCTTCATATTTCCACACAACCTTTGATCTCATGCTTTGATGGAGTTAGTAACAATTTATTGAATGCTTTAAATTTTCCCGAACAGATGCTGAGGCTATTAGAAATATGAAAGAGTGAGAGATTGTTTTCACAACACAAATCACACAACAATTATTTTATTGATCTCATAGACATTGCATATATAGGACATAACACACTTTGACACATCTAGATTATGACTCCAACTCTGAGCATAGGAATCAACAAATTCTAGATTGGCTCCTCGTAACTCATAATGATAATTATAGATGACATGGAAGCATTACTTCCAACACCCTCCTTTAATGCTTACATGAAAAACACATATTACAACAACAAGAATAATATGTCTGATTGGTTTTCATCAACACTCACATCCACTCTAGAATCTCGCAAACATTGCTCTTTCACCATCACATCTTCAATCTGTCACTTGAACTCCATTTAAAACGTAACTACTTCATACCATCGGTTATGTACATTGCAGAATTGATTTTTCTCAACCTCCCAGAGCATAATGGGTCAGTCTCAATACTGAACCATCCTATAGAATTGCCACCATCTTTGAATCCACGACCCTCCGTAGTCTTCATTAGTTATCTAGGATAACATTATGGGTATAGAATGTCTTCAACAAACAATTCTACAACTTGACCTTATAAAATAACTTATAATGACACTCCCGGAGCACGACGGGTCACACCATCTTGACCTTATTAAGAACTACCTATGAATAATGCTCACAACTCACATTAGTCTGTTGAATAATTAGCTTGTTCTTTGTCGCTCTGCATTTGATTTTGACCAATAATTCATTTTTACAATTAAAATTTCTACTACCAATTTTTTTTTTAATAACTACTTTCACAAATAAAATATTTCTCAAACCAATTATTAAAATAACTTAAAAAATAAGGCTCAAAATAAATAATATTTTTCACTAATCAAACATTATAATCAAATGTGGCCAAATTATAACTCATGTCGCGCTGAGAATTTTAAATATTTCTCTAACCAATTTTAATTATTAAAATAACTTATTGGTTTTAATTATTAAAATAATTTGAAAAATTCACCAATCAAACATTATAATGAAATGTGCCAGATTATAACTCATGCCGCACTGATTATTTTAACTATTTCTCAAATCAATTTTAGCTATTAAAATAGCTTATTGGTTTTAGTTATTAAAATAACTTAAAAATAAATAAGGCTCAAAATAAATAATATTTTCACCAATCAAACATTATATTGAAATTTGGCCAAATTAGAACTCATGCAACGGACGAATCAAAGAGGCCTATATTGCCAAAAGGATTGATTGCTTTATTGTCCATGCCAGCATTATAGATAGGATGGGAATGCCTCATTCGACTATTGAAAGTGCTTTCATCTCCTACCACAAGCCTATCTGTCTCAGATGGAGGGAAAAGGTTACAGGGAGGGGTACCCCTTCAAGTTCAACAAAACTTTCTCAGAAGACCCGGCTTTCAATATAGCAGTAACAAAGGCCTGGACGGATCTATCCTCAAACAATTTGGATCCTCCTTTTCTGACTTTCAGGGACAAAATGACTTCTATGAGAAAAATGGTAAAGGCATGGCAAACCAGAAAACGTCAAAAGGACAGATTGGCTCTCATAGGAATTCAAAAGGAGCTGTCTGATATTTCTTCTCTTTTGACAACCAACTCTCTTCCTTTCAACCTGAAATTTCGTATAAATGAGCTCGAAAGGAAAAAACAGAAAATTTTAAAGGAGGAGGAGGCCTCATGGAGGCTGAAGAGCAGGGCGACATGGCTCATGGAAGGTGACAATAACACCAAGTTCTTTCACAGGTTTGCAAATGCAAGGAGAGAGAGGAACGCTATCTGGAAAATTTGCAATGCTAACGGGGTCTTCCTCTATTCACAACATTATATTTCAAATGAGGCAGTGAGATATTTCAAAGATCAGTACAAAAGAAGTGAAAACAACAGTTTTCAGGACATCCCGTGGGGTATTGATCTGACCCCCCAAATGTTCGAAGATACAAAAAATGATGAACTGTTTCATCCCATATCTGAGGAGGAACTCTTAGAAGTCATGAAGGCCTTTAAAAAGGACAAATGCCCTGGGCCTGACAGTTGGACTGTAGAATTCATCTTACATTTCTTTGACATCATGAAAACAAACCTTCTGAGAATGGTGGAAGCCACAAGAATATCGGGCAGCATCCATCATATTATTTCCTCTACGCAAATTTCCCTGATACCAAAGAAATTGGATGCAGACTCCTTCAAAGATTTCCGTCCGATCTCATTATGCAACATTTCTTTCAAAATTATATCAAAAATCATTGCAGAACGGATCAAAGCTTCTCTGGCCGAGTCATTGACTAAAGACCAACATGCTTTCTTAAAGGGCAGAAATATAATTGACACTGTCGCAATCACATAGGAAAGCTTGTTGTCCATGTTCTCCAACAGATCCGAGGCGGCTATATTGAAGATTGACTTGCAAAGAGCATATGACTTCTTGGAATGGGGTTTCATTCGATGCCTATTAGCAAAGACTGGTCTAAAGTCAAATGTTATTAACTGGATCATGGCATGTATCGAGAATGTTAATTACGTTGTCATCATAAATGGCTTTCCTTCTCCTTTTTTCTCGGCAGAAAGGGGATTACGCCAGGACTGCCCTTTAGCGCTATTGATTTTCATCCTGGCGATGAACTCTCTTAGTCTCCACATCAATAAGGCCATATTAGAGAACCACTACAAACCCCTGAAGATATGCAGGAACAACCATATTTCCCACAATTTATTTGTTGACGATGTTCTAATTTTTGTGATGCTATGCAGGGTTACATGGAGATACCTTTATGACATTCTATACAGGTTCCAAAGGGCCACGGGTTTACAAATTAATATATCAAAATCTACCCTATATCACAACGATGTCAATATGGAGATGGTGGCATGGATTGCTGATATGTTTGGAGTCGCCACAAAGTCAATCAGGGAGGGTATCAAGTATCTAGGATTTCACTTAAAGGAAAAAGGATATTCAAAAGAGGACTGGAAATGGCTTATCAACAAATATTACAAAAAGATCTGCTCCTGGGAATATAAATGCCTAACTCTGGCTGGAAGAATAGTTCTAACTCGTGTTGTTCTCTTACAACTTGCTGTGTATTGGGCACACATCTTCTTCCTCTCGGCAAGCACTATTCAAAAAATGAACAATATCACTTCAAATTTCATCTGGGGTGGAAATGCAGTTCAAGGTAAATATCATCTCACTTCTCTGGAGCAGATTTCTAGGCCGAAGTCAACAGGAGGTTGGGGCATACTAGATTTAAGAACATTTGGAAAAGCTCTTCTGTGCAAATCCCTGTGGAGAGGCATCTATGGAAATGGTCCTTGGAGTAACATCATAAAAATCAAATATATGAAGGGCAAACATATGGAGTACTGGTTCCGTTTGAAAAGGATTGGTGTAAAAGGATGTTCCGCTATCTGGCATAGCTTCCGCAAAATTGAACCTTTCTTCTTGAGCAATCTTAAATGGAGCCTCCAAACAGGTAAAATAATTTTCATTGGAATCGACCCAATTATGAGTGGATGCATAGACATCTCTATTCCTGTTAGGATCCTTTCCTTTCTACACGGCAAAGGATACTTCACTTGCGACAAATTGATCGTTGACTGGCAGGGTCCCATTCCCATTTGGAAATCGGCGGATGATATCGGCTGCCGGTCTCATTGCTTTATTTATGGAATCCATTCAGGAATGCATTGAGGAACTGTGGTTTCCTCCGGTCCAATTTACAGGATTTTCTAGTATGGCATTTACCAGGTTCCAACAAACAGGTGACTGTCAAGAATATTTATACTGAAATGATGGCTTCGAAACATGCGCTCTCTCATCCACTGTTTCCCATTGTTTTTTGGAAATCAAAGTGCGCTCCCAAGCTCATTTATTTCTCATGGCTGGTTTTTTATAACAAAATCCTATCCTGGGAGAATTTGCGGAAAAGAAACTGGCATGGCCCGAGCAAATGTCAAATGTGTGAATCGGCAGAGGAATCAAACTTTCATATGTTCTTTCAATGCAACTCCATTCAGCGGATCTGGCAGGAACTGGCTTTCCTATATGGATTTCCCCTTGTTTCACATATTTCTACTCAAGCTGCTTTTGTTTGGTGGGGTAAACAGGGAGAATCATGGAGGCCGATCGTTGTGACTGCTTTATGGTGTGCCTGGAGCTGGCGAAACAACAAAATTTTCAAGGATGCAAGGGTGTCTCTTATGGACATTACACAAAACATATCTTTCCTTCTTGGCTATGTCCCCAAAGAGAGTCCAAAAATGAAAAAGCCCAACAGGAATGGACTATCTGATCCTCTCATTAGACCCCCAATGGCCTTTTTTGACGGAGCTGCCCAACGCAATTCTTGTGGCTGTGGGGTTTTCATAATCATCAGTGAGCATCTACACTACAGACTGGCTTGGAATGCTGGTAATGGGACAAACATCATGTCGGAGACGATGGCCCTTGCGACCCTGCTCGCTTTCTGCATCTTTTTTGACATCCATTCCATCTCCATTTTTGGGGATTCCAAGTTAATTGTTGATCATGTTAATGGTAAATGCTTCACCAGATGCCCTCATCTTGCTAGCTGGTTGGAGAGAGTCTTGTTTTTTTGGGACCTCATGGTGGGCAGCTCTATTAAGCACATCTACAGATCTCGGAACCAGGTTGTTGACTGTCTGTCTAAGCAGGGTCTTCTCCTCGGCACAGGTATCTGGTCTCTGGAGGTTTTGGCATATGGGGAGTCTTACTTCATACAGGATTTCTGTATCCCGGGCTTCTAATCCTCTCCATTGGTTTAAATGTTCATGCTTATGATCCTTCTCCTTTCTGTATCCTTTTATGATTTCTCTCGAATATGGGTGGTCTTATATGATGGTATCCATCTCAGTTGCATGCTCCTAGTGGGATGCTGAAGATATCTTTGCCAAAGTCATACCTTTCTTATCTGAGATTTTGTTAGTTTTTTGGCACAAAAGTTTCTCCCCTAGTATATGATATATGTAATTCATGATATGTTACCTTCTTTCGCTGTTTATACAAGTCCAGTATAATATAATACCGCTTTTTTCTTCCTGAAAAATAACTTAAAAAATAAGGCTCAAAATAAATAATATTTTCACTAATAAAAAATTATAATGAAATGTGGCCAAATTATAACTCATGTCGCGCTGAGCATTTTACCCCTAATTTCAACCATTCTGCAATTTCGTCGTTGTCAGATTCAAAATCTGCACCAACGACCTTCAGAGCTCCTTCGCATCAATCAAGCTAAAAATGATATTATATCTATATCACAAGCTAAAAATGATATTATATCTATATCACATCGAATCTGGAAAGTAAAATTTTGTCGTTGTCAGATTCAAAATCTGCACCAAGGACCTTTGGAGCTCCTTCGCATCAATCAAGCTAAAAATGATATTAGATCTATATCACATCGAATATGGAAAATGCAATTTTGTTGTTGTCAGATTCAAAATCTGCACCAACGACCTTCGAAGCTCCTTCGCATCAATCAAGCTAAAAATGATATTAGATTTATATCACATCGAATCTGGAAAATGCAATTTTGTCATTGTCATATTCAAAATCTGCACAGCGACCTTCGTGTTGGAAAAATCATCGCATCTCTATAGAATCCGTAATTTCCACCCTGGGGATCCTAGTTACTGGGTTGTAATGTTTACCACTACCTGCGGGTTTTGGTGTAACGACAAACCTCCACATGGTATCAGAGCTTGGACCCAGGTTCGATTCCCTCGAGCTGCGTTTGAGGGGGGGTGTTGGAAGAATCACCGCACCTATATAGAATCCGTAATTTCCACCTTGGGGATCCTAGTTACTGGCTTGTAATGTTTACCACAACCTGCGGGTTTTGGTGTAACGACAAACCTCCACATGGTATCAGAGCTTGGACCCAGGTTCGATTCCCCCGAGCTGCATTTGGGGGGGGTGTTGGAAGAATCACCGCACCTCTATAGAATCTATAATTTCCACCCTGGGGATCCTAGTTACTGGCTTGTAATGTTTACCAACACCTGCGGGTTTTGGTGTAACGACAAACCTCCACATGGTATCAGAGCTTGGACCCAGGTTCGATTCCCCCGAGTTGCGTTTCGGGGGGGTGTTGGAAGAATCACCGAACCTCTATAGAGTCCGTAATTTCCACCCTGGGGATCCTAGTTACTGGCTTGTAATGTTTACCAAAACCTGCGGGTTTTGGTGTAACGGCAATCCTCCACATGGTATCAGAGCTTGGACCTAGGTTCGATTCCCCCGAGCTGCATTTGAGGGGGGGTGTTGGAAAAATCACAGCACCTCTATAGAATCCGTAATTTCCACCCTGGGGATCCTAGTTACTGGGTTGTAATGTTTACCACTACCTGCGGGTTTTGGTGTAACGACAAACCTCCACATGGTATCAGAGCTTGGACCCAGGTTCAATTCCCCCGAGCTGCGTTTGGGGGGGTGTTGGAAGAATCACCATACCTCTATAGAATCCGTAATTTCCACCCTGGGGATCCTAGCTACTGGCTTGTAATGTTTACCACAACCTGCGGGTTTTGGTGTAACGACAAACCTCCACATGGTATCAGAGCTTGGACCCAAGTTCGATTCCCCCGAGCTGCGTTTGAGGGGGGGTGTTGGAAGAATCACTGCACCTCTATAGAATCCGTAATTTCCACCCTAGGGATCCTAGTTACTGGGTTGTAATGTTTACCAATACCTGCGGGTTTTGGTGTAACGACAAACCTCCTTATGGTATCAGAGCTTGGACCCAGGTTCGATTCCCCCGAGCTACGTTTGACGGGGGTGTTGGAAGAATCACCGCACCTCTATAGAATCCGTAATTTCCACCCTGGGATCCTAGTTACTGGCTTGTAATGTTTACCACAACCTGCGGGTTTTAATGTAACGACAAACCTCCACACTTCGAAGCTCCTTCGATATTAGATCTATATCGCATTGAATCTGGAAAATGCACTTTTGTCGTTGTCAGATTCAAAATCTGCACTAGCGACCTTCGGAGCTCCTTCACATCAATCAAGCTAAAAATGATATGATATCTATATCGCATCGAATCTAGAAAATGCAACAATCCCTCTTTGTTCTTCACACACACAATGTTCCTATGTGCAGGCTCGGTACAACTGCCAACCGTTTTTGCCAGTCAACTCTATTAGCTTTAGATAAATGATCAATTAGTCTTGGATCGACTCCGATACTTCCTTTTTTTGCCAAACCTCTTGTGCTTGGATAAAACAAACAACATGACAGGATTGAGTGCCAAATCATTGTCTCCTTTGATGCAGCAGTCAATGCATACTTCATTGGATGACCCGCCATTGCTAATCATTAAACAAATATCTGAGATCAGAGTCTGGAATCGAATGACCAGAGCCTCTTCCTTCATTTGACCGAGGGTGTGAGCACAGTCCATACAAAGTTGGTGAGGTTTGGGAAACATATCCTTTGCAGCCATTGCTATAAGCTTTGCTTTACGAGCATATCTCTGAAAATGCACGATCAGGCCCCATATAGTGCCTTCATTTAAATTATCAACTCCAAAAATGCGTGCAAATAAGGCTTCAAGAAATATGTTGAATCGAGGCTGGCAAGATGCTTTCTTCCTCTTTAATTCGGCTCTTGCCACATAATAATACTGAAGTAATTCGTCCTCCTGTTGCTCGTTCTGTAATTGGAAGGGGATGGAGTTAGTGACAGTTTATTGACTACTTTAAAGTTGCCCAAACAGATGCCAGGGAAGAGAAGAACCTACAAAGAGAACGAGACAACGACGGTGGAATTTTGGGAAGAATTTATTATCAGAGGCTAGTAACACCACGCCATTGACAACTGCCACCTTGAAGGATATTATTCCAGAAAAGGCTATTGAAATACTCCTTGGATCTTCATCTCTAGACTCTCTAGTTTCGCCTCTAGTGACTAAAGCAATTCATTCTTTGTCGAAGGCCATAAGAACAAGGAAGCGCAATGGGAGAAAGTAGGTTTGGGACTACAAATCTTGGGGTCATGATTAGTATTGGCTTGGTATTGGGTTTGAGTCTCAGTGAAGGTAGAGTCCGTGGTGTGCTTGACTGTGCAGTAGATCGTCCAAGCCAATCCAACCCTTGCAGCAGCGCTTCTGCATTTACACTATCATGATTTTTTCATCAAGGTATCCCCATTTTGTTGTTAATTATATATAATGTTTTGTGGAAGACAACATTTTTCTGTTAATTATATATACTGTGTTTTGGAAGAGAACATTTTAGGTGATTTCCCTAAAAAAATCGAACTTCCCCGGAATCGATCACGCGATCTATTGTGACAATTTATGCCTTGAATGTTACTACTAGGATTAATTATATGTATGTTTTTGGTTGTTTTATTTGGACATTTCAGGACTGTGATGCATCAATCTTTATTTTTGGGCCCAATGGTGAACAGACAAAGTCGGGCCATTCCGGATTGCGAGGCTTTGATGTCATAGAAAATTCCAAGAAACAACTCAAAAGAATCTGTCCACGAGTCGTTTCCTGTGCTGACATCGTGATATTTTAATCTACTATAATCAAAAGTACATAGGAAGCTTCTATCATTATGTTTCTTCTCAAGAGAGAGGTAAGACTTCTTCACATTATGCCAACAAACCTTCATCAATTTCCAGCCTGTATGATTGAAGAAGGCCTCTTCAAACCTGTTATTTGTTATGTCAATGCATCACCTCATCAATTTCCAGCATGTATGATTGAAGAAGGCCTCTTCAAACCTGTTATGTGTTATGTCAATGCATCACCTTTGAAACAAACAACCATGGAGTTATTCTCTTATGGACCTTGATGTATCCATTCCCACATACTTTCTTTATCAGCATTGGGAATTAAGGAGACAAGAAAACCCAAATTGGTGATATATTGCTTGAATTGAAATTTTCTCCCCTACTTAATAAATCTTCCTACTCCTAAGATTGATAGCAACTTTAAATAGATGGATTCTGTAGAGCTCTTACCCTTCTTGTTGTTTTCTACCCAAGCCTAACTCCTCCACATATAAACACCTTATGTCCCATTTTTTATTGTTGGAGTATCATTGTAACATTTTTTTATAATAAATATTTTCAACTTTGAAGGTTTTTGGCTAGGTCCAAAGATTACTGGAAATCTTGGCTCAGGCCAATCCAAAGATCCATACCCACTCCAACAAGTACCACCCCTAATCTTGTACCACACCCAATCAAAGTATAAGCAATTGTTTTTAGGGGGACTAATTCCCAATCTTTCCTTATCCAAGGAAAAAAAAAAAATCATAATTTTCTATTTCAAGCATAAATGAAGAAATACATCTGGATTGTGCTTTGAAGCACTTCAAAAAAGGATGTTCTGTGTGGAATCATAAACCTGGTCCACATATTTCAAGTGATAATGTCTTCCCATGCCTTTATAAATTATACCATACTGTCCTACATGGTCAAGTTTTCATGCTACTGAGCATCTACATAGAGCTAACACATTCATAAATAAGCCTCCACTAGGTACTTGCCTCATCAGGGTATACAAAAAGTGACAAAAAAATTTGATTGGTAGAATCAAATATCCATTGAGATAAATGTACCTGTGTTCCCCTCTAATGCTTGTTTTGAAAGCTCATCAGATTGGAGATTCAAATCCCTGTAAACATGGGAGTATAAATTTTGTTGAAACTTCTTTCCAAGTCCTTAATTCTAGCATATACAGGTGAACACAACAAAGTATGAAGTTCATTTTAGCTAGTTAACCAATATATAATAATTTTAGAATCTCAATAGGTTTGCAACTCGGTGACCCCTCTCACAATAAAAGTCCTTATCAATAACAAGAGTGATTTCATCTCTACCCATAAATGGCTTGTCCCAGTGAAGCCTGAAACCTAACCTTATGTTTTACCAAATTAAATAAGATACCTCATGTCATACAAACTCATAGGCTTCCTTGACATGCTCCATAAAGAACCCCCAGTTTATGGATTTTTAATATTGATTTTAGAAACTATTCTAGAAGGTTTGTACGGTCCAACTAACCACAACCCTTCATCGGTCTACTTTGTTTTTTGTAAAGAAAGTTAGAGATGAATAGGTGATTGAGTATATACAACAAGTATTTTTAGATCTCTTTCTTGCCACAAATAGTTTTGGAGACTACCCATTTCCATTCAAGAATCCCTTTCTAATTCTACCTATTCTGATTTTAGTCCTTGGGAACCAATGCTTGCCTCTTACCTTCAATGAGGAGATCCATTGGAATAAAGGTTGTTGCTGAACACACACTAATCGAATTAATAACAAGAGATAGGTTAGGCTTACTTTCTGAAATATTTGTGGTTCTCACAGACCTTAACCGTAATGTTGTTGCAGTTGAGGTCCGGAATCACATCACAAAGGTTGCAACTGTGGTGTATGTTACTGATGAACTTATTGGGGCTCTAACTGATGACTTTTAAAGTCTTTCAAAGATCAAGTTTAACTCTGTAGTGTTCTGAAGTGGGATAATGACAAGTGAGGTGCCAAGCCTATTGTGTCTATGGTTATTATTCGTTTAGAGAGGCATCTACATAAAATTATGTTCACCAATTGTGGCTATGAGAGATCACATACTAGTAATGCACGGTCTAGGAGTGATCAAGCCACACCTGTCACGACTCTGTAGAACTAGGTCAAGAAAGGTTATTCAGTTATTAATGTCAAGTGCAAAGGCTAGCCAAAGGTTTTGTTTGACACTGTATGCACTTTAATCGACATGCAATATGTAGTTTTTCAGGGCATTGTTGATGCCAAAGGACCTGATTCTTATCAGGTATGGATTTTGACACACCACTTTGAGAGAGTATCTTTCTATCAAGTATTTAACTTTTTTACTCATGTTTCTCTTTTCGTGTACTGATTGGATTTTATGCCTCTGTTTTTTGGATGTGAAGGAGTATTATATCAGACATATAAATGGTTTCCTAGTGAATTCAGAAGTAGAATAGTGGTCAGTAATCCATTGTTTGGAGGCATCCATAGAAAGAAGGTTCCTTGAGGTATGTCATATTATTCATATAGGAATTTTGAGATAATTTGGATATGTTCTAAGATTTTATGGATATATACTCATAAACAGATAGGCATATTGATAGATAGATAGGTATACACATGAAAATAGACAGGGATATACACAGACTAACAAATAGATATACAATTACATAAATTGCAATTTTTTTAGGTGAGTTCCCTTTAATTGTTTGAAAAACTGAGCATATGGTTGGTTGGTGACGAGAAGTGTCTGATCTGATCCAATCTGCAGGGGTTGAGACTTGAATTGTGTAGTGGTGATCATGTTGGTATTCTCTCTAATGTCACGCAAATATTTGGTGAAAATGGACTTGAATTTGTAAGTGTTTCTTGTGGTTAGGTTCTCTTCCTATTTTTCTAATTGTATTTTTCACTGTGGGCTTGAGGCATTGATTAAATTTGTCAAGATTTGGAAACCATGCCCTAAATACTTTAGATGGAAAATAGGTGCAATATCTGACCTTAATATTTTTTCTTACAAATTGCATTTCCTCATGACATATAGGAATATTTTCTCGAGCAATAATGAATTTTATTAGTTTTGATTATCATTGTGATTCCTTATAGGCATATTTAAATCAAGAAATTTCAATGGTTTCATGTTATGCTTCATCATCTGAGCAAGCTCAGGTATGGGGTAAAATTGTCTACCTTCAATGCTCCAATAACCAAGAAATTGTCAACAACAAGAACATTGGGGATGTTGCCAACAATATTCTATTGGTCACTATTAAGGGTGTAGAGGTTGGTGATGTCAGCGTTAATGTTTTGCATTTGACAAGTGTTTAAAACTCTACATTGAAAACATCAAGACTTGGAGCAGAAAAGGTATTTTAGCCTCTTTAAGTCAATGTTAATTCTATTTTTTTTGTATTAAAGTTTTTATTAAATCGACCGTGTTAAGAAAGGAGCACTCTTGAAGAGAAGGCTTAAGGCAGATTTAATTCTTATACTTACAACATATTATATTTGGAGGAGTGCTCCATCTAGAGGCATCTTAGACTATCTTTGGAAAGCATGCATTCTATTCTTATCTGTCTCTCTCAACCTATTCTGTTCTTCCTCTATAAAACATATTAGAAGCAATCAAAGGGGTTGATGATTAGTAAGAGTGTCTAAGTAACGTTCTTACCTTTTCTCATTGCTTCCTTTATTTTTTGAGTGTGTGAAAAAGAGCTATTGTAGAGAATGTGTGGTTGGATTTTTCTAATATCAACATGGTGATTTGTATGTATCCCATCTGGAGTAGTGGAGTTGAAGAAACTTGACTTCCCGAAGGTCTAGGAGACTTGTTGGTGTTTTATTACTTGTCAAATTTTTTTTTTATTCCTATAACCCTTGATAAAAAGCACTTATCAACTCTTTTTTCGTGAATGTTTCATGTGATTCGTGTGTAAGGAGTTCTACATTTTCCTACACTCTAAGCAGTGGGGCTTGAATTGTTTTGTTCACCTTATTTGCTTTTCATTTTTTGTTCCCACAATGCACTAGTTAATTTACTTAAGCTATGTAATCATTCACAAAACGAAGATTATTTACTTCCTTGATTTTGTGCACCTTGGGCATATAGTGGATATAAAATATGCATACTTTGTTTATGGTTAGTTAATTTTCTATCATAAAACAGTGAGATTTGCTTTTAGTTTTCTTGTTTTCTATTTCAAAAAGAGAACAAAATTGTCTTTCTCGATCTACGTGCATTAGGAAGCATGCAAAATACTAAAAGATGAATTAAAATACTATTTAATTAGACATTACAACCTATTGTACTTGTTAACCTATTGTACTTGTTATGTTCTAAACTTTATTTAGGGATTTGTTAGTTTGGAGTAGCATTGGGTTGCATGTCCAAAACATTGAGAAATTTTGCATTGTTTTCCATATGTTATTTCAGTGTTTAGGCAATTTCAACTTGATGTTTTTGTTATTTAATTGTAGATTATGAACGAAAAAATAATATTTTGTTGGATTTAAGGTTTCTATAAGTTATAATCATTTGTTGACTTGAATTTAATGCCTCAGAACACTTTGGAAAACCTCCCAGAAGTCAACAAGCACTAGCTTTGAATTGAGAGGAGGTAAGCAAGGTTAGAGTGACTTATTTCGTAGCGTTCTCTGAACTCCCTTCAACCTTTGCAAGGTGGGAATTTCCAGTTGATAACATTCAGTATATGATTCAATTTGGTTCTTTACAAAATGACTTCAAACAATGACCAAATTTCAAAATGTATATGAAAATACATACTAAAGATAATATAATTTTATCAATGTCTAACAAGTGACCATAAAAAGGTCAATGTGATACAAAGTTAGAGCACAAATACCACTTCTAGAAAAACATGATGTAAGAGAAACTAGTTTATTCTATAAAAAGCCTAAATTGTACAGCCTCAAAGCATGGAGCCGAGAAACAAATAGATATTGCATGTATGTGCAAGTTTGGTGGAGAACCATAGAAAAACATTAACACTATTAATGGGGATGGCATGCCTAGGGAGCGGTCAACCTCCCTTAAAGGTGCCAAACGAATGCCAATATCCAATACATAAAAATTATATGCTTAATTTAATGAATATGCAAGTGCCAAAATATAATGCAAGGAACACAATATTAGACTTCAATTTGAGAGAATTCTCATTTCTTATAGCTCTTTAGGGCCTAGGGTGTAAGATGCTAGAGTTTGTTAGTTATCTAATTGTTGCACTTGGGTACATAATAATTTAGTTCACATCCCCTACTAAGATAAAACTTAGACCATAATATAACCATCTTTAGGGCCTAGTGCCTAGGTTACTAGTCTGATTTTTAGTTGTCTAATTGTTGCACTTGGGTACATAATATTTCTTTCACATGACCTAATAAGTTAGAATCTGACCAATAACCTAACAATCTACTTGACCCAAAGGATACTTCATTGAATTAACACTACAGAAAATGGTGAATTTCATGGCAAGTGAATTGGGAAATTGGGAACTATATGTTTGAGTTCTAAGTTAGATACATTGGAAGTAAATGGCATAGTTATAGAAACAATTTTAAAATGTCATTCGTTTGGCATATCTAAAATTTTTTGCGGGTATGTGGAAATAGCATATGAAGATAATACTATGTAGTAAAATTAGTTCAGGATGGACTTATTTTTACTTTTTGGACTCACAAAGGAGAGGCAAGGCCAAGATGCAACCAATGAACCATTATGTCAGTAGGAGGTTTATATCTTATGGACCTTAAGGATCATGACATATTGGGGCATGTTACCCACCCAAATGTATGAGTAGCCATTGGATAATTTTTTTCTTCTATGATGCAATTTGCAACTAGTTAATATACAATATTTATTATATGTTGTCCTTTTATTTCCATTTGTTTTCACAAGTTATCTATAGTTGGAAATTTTTATCATATAACTTAGTTGGTAAGATTGTGCCTACGATTTTATTGAAGTTTGAATACTAAGTTATTTACGCTTTATTTCTATTGTGACGTTTCATTTTCTTTATTTATATAGGACATCTAGACACACAACCACCACCATTGTCCAACTAAATAAAACTTGTTCGAGTTTCTTACTTTTCTGGAGAAAAATGGCATTGGCATTGCTAATGTTGAGGTATATGTTCTATAAATCCTTTATAGTCTACTTTTATTTATATTCTAGTGTTCATCGTCTTTCATGTTTTATAATATGCATTGTATCTTCTTTCATTTTAAGAAGAGGAACCAATATTGATGGTAGGAAGCAAGGATTGAAGAAAGAGGAGAACAAAAACACTGGAGTGACAAATGTAGAAAGAGAGAGAAGAGAATCGTTCTAGTGATACTCTTAAAGCCAATATTCTGCATGAGACACACACATACAAACTGATGGTCAAGTTTTTAGAGTTGGTGAATTCACTTGCAATGCCCTCGCAACACAACGACAATCTTAATTTGAATTGATGAAACAAGGTTTCATGTGTAAATTGTAGTCCAACCAATAGTAAGTTAGAAACTCATATTGTAATATTTGACATTTCATATAATATAATTTGTGGTTGAAATTATTTATAGTTGTACTTGATATTTTTTAGTATTATAATTAACATAGGTAACTTGTGTTTTCATATTAGATGAACATGCAAATTGTATGACATTTTTTTTATTTAGCTGCAAAATCACATTAATTAATTTATGTTGATTAATAATGAACACATCAAATCAATTTAAAACTACTAAATTAGCGGTTTATATTGATTAATTATGAACACAAATAAAATGAATATACGACTCAATTAGTTATTTATAATGATTATTTGCCAATTAATGACAACCAATAAATTGCCATTAAGCTTTCTTCTCAGATACAACATTCAGAGCACAGAGGGCAAATACTATTTCTTGGGAAGGGATATACAACTTTGAAAATAGTGAATGGAAGGACCCAGAAAGTTCAAAGGAAGACTTGTCTCTAGACTCTTGAAGTAATCAAGAAGATACAACTGCATAAAATTGCCATGAGGCCAACCATGTTCCCATATTATGACATGGTGAGTTGGCTTATCTCACATGCTCATATAAGAACCTATTCAATTGTTGATAATGTAAAACATGTTATTGCTTCCTGGAGACCTAAGGTACTATAGTCTATTTGTAAAAACAATCCTCCTAAAGTTTTCCTATACAAGGATTATTTGATTGGTTTTGATAACAATGTACTTAAGGAAAAGAACACGGATTATGCTACATATATTAAAAATTGGCTAGAGGATCTAAAGGGTTTCAAGGTGAAATCAATAGAAAACTATCCAACAGGTTTATTTAAGAACCCTCAGATATTTATAATCAAAATGCTTTCAATATTTTATGTTGAGCCAAACCCTTAGCGTTGTAAATTTGAGTGGGTTCTACTAATTTATGGTATTTTGAAAAACTTCTAGAGGTTTACTTGGGTGGATATTCTATCCCAAAACTTGATTGAAGCAATCAAACTTTCTCAATCTACCCCTCCAAGGTTCGGACAAGGGTTTTTCATGTCATCTTATCTTGTAGAAATTGTCATTACATATGTACCTTTTCCATTAATGGAATGGAGTTATTCTCCAAGTCATGACCAACCTATTCAATAGTTGTATTCAATTTTATGGGAGATTAAGTACAAAAATCATTTTTATGATATATGCAACAATATTACTCTTTATTTTCATGAAGTTCTATTTGGAAAATATCCACCAAGACTTACTAATGAAGTTTAGTTTGCATTACAACAAGTTTGTAGACTGGTGTGTTGAGGATAAATTTTCTTATATTAGAGTTTATGGTTTTAAGTAGGTCCACATGTTCTTCCTGATATATTCTGGATAGACTTGCTCTAAGAGAAATAGAAAATCAAAAAACAGTTAATGGAATTATCATATTTTTACACAAAAAATCAAAGAATATATGACCTTATTTTCTGATTAAGGTTGGCTAGATTATTTTAAAAGACACAGGACGTGTTGTGGTGGAGGAAAAAAGTTTACAAGAAATATGGTTGCATTCTCTCCCCCACTACAAATATGACCCTAAAAATATTATTCTTAATCATTTAAAGTTGGTAAGTATTCAAAAAGTTATGTTCACTAAAAATGACCTTTTGACTATGTATTTATAGATTCTGACACTTTTGATTAAGTCATATCGAAGGCTTATTTATGAGTAAGAAGGAGAAACAAAAATTGTAGTATTTTAGCCAAGATACATATAAATTTTATCTCAAGTAGAGAAGTGGAGTTTCATGCTTGCCTCTTCTAAGGCTACGATTGTTGGAAGGAATAAGCTTGTCCTTCACAAATATCATCACATAAATTGATTTTCAATCTACATTTGAGTAGATTGTGTAAGAAATAAATGTATCAGGATTGCTTTGACAAAAAATTTTGATAGGGAAAAATTATACTCAAATAGGCCAAGAAGGAACAAAAAAAGATTCAGGTCAAGAAGAAATGTCAGAACAACCACAAAACATAGACCAATTAATGGCCTAGGAACAAATGTCAAACATTATTCTCAAAGAAAGAGTAGTAATATAAATTGAATCACCTGAGTAGGTAAAACAGTGTGATGATAAAATTGATCTTGATCCTTCTAAGATAGATTAAGTTAACGAATCAATTCAAGTAGAAGAAATTCTTTAGAAAACGATTTAGAAAATTTATTAGGAAATTGTTCAAGAAACTACTAAGGAAATTGAGAAAAGTCAAGAACTTTTAGTTCAGGAAACTGAAACCATTTCTCCTCAAACAATTGTCAATCCTAAAACATCACAAAATTCACAAGATATTCTAAAGGATCCAATTCAAGAGATCTTGCATAACCATGTTTCATCTATTCATGTAACAAATGAAGTTTCTCTAGGAGTATTTGTTACTCCTATTTCAACTAATATTTCATTCTTTTCTTCTATTTTCAAACCAGTTTCTAAACTATGGACCTTACACCATCGCCAAGACTGTGGGTGAAAACTCTTTTGAGGTAAATACCGCCCCCTTCATTGCCTTGCACCTAGTGTTCAATGCAGATTACCTTTGGCCATACTTTCCATAATTGTTGGACACGTTGAAATAAAAAAGCAACTGAAACTGACAAAGTTAAACCTAGATTGCATTAAAAATGCCATAATTGATCAAATTATGGTCATATATTAAGAATACTCTCCAAATAAAGCATCCAGTTGTATCGAGTTATCAAAGCAAGCCAACTCCTACACCAAGGTAAGTGGCTCACTAAGGCCAAGTTCAACAACAGTTTCTTAATCTCATTAAAGCACTCAACATAATGGAGACCACTGCTTCCTAAGGGGTGGACTAATGCATGTGGATATTGGTGGTCACCCACCTATTCCACTGACTCATAACACAATTTTTCTATTTTTGCAGTTTTTTGTTTTTCGAAATTTTTAGGGCTTGGACTCTAGAGCCATTTTGAGGCCCTAAACGGCATTTTTGGGGAAAATAGGGCAATGTTAATCCTCGATTAATTTTAGTAGCCAGAAAATGTACTTCTCAATTAGACCTTTCCACTGGGCTATCATTTGCACCAAATGAAGATCATATATCAAAGTTATGACCCTAGTAAGTTGGCATTCCAACTTACCCCATTAGAGCCCAAAAGCCTTTTGTGCTTTATCTCCTAGGGTTAGGTATTTGGATTTTTAGGGTTTATCATTGTTTCATTATGATAAAAATGTCTCCAAGCCTCATTGTAACTCATTTTGGTGAAGGTGTGTAGTCATCACGTCTCTTCTCAGAGATAAGCTACCACCATTTGAGGTAGTTTGTTTTCATTCTGCATGTATATAGTTTTAACGCTTTTCATTTATTAATAGAAGTCAAGTTTCACTATATCTTTGTGTTTGGTTATAAATCTATATATAATTTCATTTCTTTCATAAATTTAGATCATTTGTTCCCTTTCTACTTTGACTCTCCCCACCATTATATGTTGATTTATGTTATTCCTCTTTCCCCTACGTTTCTTTTCCTGAGATAGGTTGTTCTAAGTCATTCGACCTCATGGCAAGGTGTTTCCTTTCAACCTTGCATCGCAGAGGGAGGAGAAGATGATTGGGTCCCTCCTTGGCCTCCACCTCCCCTACTCCTATCACTTCTCAAACTTGAGCTGAATCAATTGCCCATACCTCCATGCCCAGGTACAAAAACATCATTCCTAAAGTGGTTCAAAGAGTTATCTTTAAAGTGGAAGACTAGGTGCAACTGGGTAAAAGGTTTATTCCTAACATACATGTCGAGAAAGAAACTAGGGATTGGATTCTTTATGTAGGTATCTCTACCAGAGCACGTTCCTCATCAAACATATAAGTGATCAATAAGTACTAGCATATCAAAACTTTCATGGGTAGAGTATTTATTGACAAATTTGACACCCAACAAAAGTTGCTAATATGCATGGCTGAAATCGCGGACAAAGTTGACAGACTTAATTGAAAAGTTACAAGGCTTGCAAAATCATTGATAAATTATGATATTTCTTCCTTTGACAATTATAGTCAATAACAGACACATCTCCAAATGGAATCTCCTCCTGAAGTATGACAAAGCTGGCCAATTGTCTGATGAAAACCATATCTATTGAAGCAATCAAGATTATTGTTATAAGTTTATGTTTTCGGTTAGTTGGTAGTTTTAATTTCACCCTAACAAATAGTATGGTCATTCACAACACTTTTAAAAGAAAAAATTTGAACTTATATTAGTAGTCTACTAATAAGTAGCTCTATAGTTTTAATTTCACTCTAACAAATACTATGGTCATCCACAACACTTGTAAAAGAAAAATTTTAAACTTATATTACTAGTCTAGTTTCCTAAATAACAAACTAATAAATAACTCTATATATGTTTAACTGCACACATATTAATCCTAAAAAAAAAATCATTAAAAAAAATTAAGCTTCATTTTAATTAATCATTTAAAAAAAATTAAGCTTCATTTTATATTTAGTTTCTCCATATTTAGTCAACAATCTATCACAATGATATTAATCAAGAAGCTGTTGAATGGTTATCTGAGCTGTTTGGAATAAATGCGCAATCTATCAGTTGTGGCATTAAGTACTTGGGCTTTCAGATTAAAGCTAATGGTTACTCAAAATCTGATTGGAATTAGATCCTGGATAGATTCTACAGGAGGATTTTAGCTTGGGAATTCAAATGCCTCTCCTTGGCGGGAAGAGTGATTCTGGTGCAATCAGTATTAGATCAACTTGCAGTTTACTGGGCACATTTATTTTTACTCCCAGCGAGTATTATTAAAAGCATGAATAGATTATCAGCTAAATTTATTTGGGGTGGTCAAGCAGATAGGAGGAAATACCATCTCACAAAGCTAGCCTGTATTTCTTTACCAAAAAGTATGGGAGGTTGGAGCTTGATTGATATGCGCTCATTCGAAAAAGCCCTGTTGTGCAAGTCGCTGTGGAGATCTATTCATGGTGAGGGTCCATGGAGTAACATGATTTAGATGAAATACTTAGGAAGGAAGATCTTGCCATTCTAGTACAGAAAAGGTATGATTGGTGCTTCATACGGGTCTTCAATCTGGCTTAGTTTTCGCAAGATTGAATCATATTTCTTAAAGAATTTAATCTGGCACTTTCAATCTGGAAGCAAGATTCTTATTGGTAAGGATCAGTTCAAAAGCGGCGCTGAGGAGGTTAATATACTTGAGTCCTTCCTGAATTTCTTTCATAGAAGAGGCCTTTTCTATTGGGATAGTTTGATAGCTGGCTGGTAGGGCCCCATTCCTTTGTGGAAAGATGCAGATGCTCTGCAAATGCCTCAGGAGATTGCACTTCAATAGGATTGCATTAGGACGGGTCTTAGAAATTGTGGCATTTTTCGATCTGTGGATTCTGACTACCTTACATGGAATATTTCGAAAGAAATGAATGTAGTGAGAGTTAAAGAGGTTTACCAACATATAATTGTCTCGAAGCAAATTTCTTGCAATCCTGTTTTCCCTCAGATTTTTCTGGAAGGATGGTTGCCCTTTGAAAATGATCCTTTTTGCTTGGGTTGCCTTTCACAACATAAATTCAACATGGGAGAATCTAATGAAAAGAGGATGGTACGGGCCAGGTCTATGTTCATTATGCAGATCGGAGGGGGAAAGTAATGTTCATTTATTTTTAAAATGCAAAAAATCGAAGAAAATATGGCAGGCTTTAGAGCTTCAGTATGGAATTCAGCACATATCGCATGATACAATTTATGAAATGATCCTATGGTGTAGCGGGCAGAAGGAATCATGGAGAAGGATCTTCATCCTTTCCCTGTGGAACATTTGGAAGTGGCGCAACTGCAACATCTTCAATGGCACTAAATCCACCTTCTTGGAAATCATCGTTAAAATTGCAGCTGCTTTTGAAGCCCTCCCGCAGAAGCCTATCAGTCAAAAAAAGGTTGCCTTCGTTGGTCAATCAAAGGAGTGCTCATCTTTCCCTAAGGCGTTCTTTGACGGAGCTGAACAACATGGAGTTTGTGGTTGTGGCTTTCTCATTATGATAAATGAAAACACTCATTTATCCATTCACTGGAACGGAGGGATTGGCTCCAACACTAAAGCGGAGGCTATGGCTCTTGCTAAACTCTTAAAATTCTGCCTCTTTCTTGATATTGAGCAGGTCTCGGTATTTGGAGATTCGGAAGTTATGGTCGATTTCGTCTCAAGAAAAAATCAAATTTTAGTGCCTCACCTGATTGGCTAGATGGATAGGATCAACTTTTTCTGCGGCTGCATGGTCGGAAGTTCTATTAGTCACATCTGTAGGGACAAAAATATGCAAGCTGATTCTCTATCTAAATTGGGCCTTCTATCTGCTCCAGGTTTATGGTTTTTGCAGATTTTCTCTAATGGGGAAATCTTTTATATCCATGAATTTGCTCTCCCGGACTTCTAGTTTTTCTTATTTTTGTTTCTCTGGTTTTCCTTGGATCTATTTTGATGCTGCTTCATGTCTTCTTTCTCAGCAGATTCCTCATTCTCATATCGTCTGCTTATGTATTTATTGTGTGTCTGGTTGGCGATTTTGCTTATAGCCTCTCTCTAGGTTTTCCAGATCTTGATACTTTGTGGATCTCCCAGACCTATATATCTTGGTTAGATTCTGTTATTATTAGTTGGATATGCCCTCATGTTGATCCATTTTTGACCAAATGTATTTTGGGTCAATCTCAGACGTAATCATGTTTTGAACTCTTATATCTCTCATATAATATATTATAGATTTTTTCGTCCTGAAAAATAAAAGGTTAATCTTGTCGTTGCTATTATTCGAAATAATAGAATAGTGTATTTTTTATCGGTTTTCTTTTACTCTAATCATGACACTAAGCTAAGGGTTACTAATGTTAAAGCTGATTGAATTAGTATATGTAGTCAAATTTATTCTTGAAAGGATTTCAACTCAACCATGGAGGAGTTAAGTTAAGGTGTATAATTATATTTTGGTTTAAATTTGGTAATA